>QBDW01006099.1:0-18904 GCA_003261595.1 Maconellicoccus hirsutus | reverse complement strand
CGAGATCGAAGGCGTCTTCGAAATCTTCCCGAATTACCCTTCATTCACCCTAATTAGCTCCAGGAGCCGCGGAAAAAAATTCCAAAAATTACTAAAATTCCTTGTAATAATGGTTACGCTGACTTCTATTCTTACGATCGTGTTATCAGTAACTTCCACAATTAACGTTAATTACTCTTGACTGCGTGTATATTTTGGAAAAATTCCACCAGATTTGTTATCGTGGGAACGAGCTGAAGAGGTTGTTATCACCTTCGACCCCTAAATTTGCGATTTTTTTCAAAATTTTCGTTTTTGCGGCAACCGAACGAAGATTGCTACCGTTTAATTAACGCTTACGAAATTGATCGTTTCAGCGTGATCTACAGCGTAGATCACCGACCGAGGTGTCTAGTGTTATTAAATTATTGTGGTCGCTGATCGGGAAGGCTTGTCCGTTTTGTACGTTTACTTCGCGTTCATTCAATAATGTGAAATTTCGTAGGATAACGTTTATTTTCTGGTTCAAATGAATTTCGTATTCGTATTCTGCGTTGTCGAATTAGTCGGAAACAATGTCAATAATTAGTTTTTACGTTGTGATTTTTTTTCCCTCGTCTAATATTTAACATTTGATTTTCGTCCCATTGAATATTATCCGAATTTTAAATATTAAGGTAATTACTTGGTTCCAATGATTGAGAAAATGTCGAGCTTTTTCAAAAATGTCGTTTACAAAAAAAATACTTACTTTAATGTTGAAGAAAGTTTATGCATAATAACGAACTGCTTTGATTTTACGAACTCACCTGCTACATCGCACTTGTTTCAATTACCTGTGATGCTGAAAAAATAATCACGAAAACTCCAGTATCAGGAGTACGCGACCTCTTAGCGTTCTATATTCTCCTAATACAAATGGTGTTAAATTGTATCGAACTTTGATCTCTGGTTGTTCGTTTTGCGTACACTTTGCACCAGTGTTTGTTACTTCGGTGTACAATATTCGCTTTCAGTAGTTCCGTTGCTTTTTCCGCAAAAAAAAGGGGGTATCTATGACGTCGTATAAGCTGCCTAGTGTACCTACTGTTGGCGCATACATAAAGAATGCTTGATAATTTCCTTCTGTTATTTAATTTTTTAATTAAAATTAACGAAAATACTTTCATGAGGATAAAATTTCAATTAAAAAACATGTTTCAAATAAAAATTAAATCAAGAAAAAGTGTAGGTGTGATTTCTATTACAATTTCAGCGACTGCGCAACCGCTCGTAATCAATACGTCTTCAGATGACATGAATAAATTACACGAGATGAAAATACCCGTTGATATATTGAATAGGTCACTACGATGAAAATACTGTTACAAATTTTGCAAAAATCTACGCTTTAATACCGATAATAATTAGGCTTAAATGGTCCGGCTTTATTAAGCCCGATGTATTTAGCCTGTTCGTCGGTCAATTCGGTAAGATGAGCGTCGAATGCTGATAAATGAAGCGTGGCAACATATTCGTTCATTTTTTTAGGCATAAGGTACACGTCGGATTTATATCTTCCTTCGGGCGCGCTATAAAGCTCGATCAAACCTAAAGCCTGAGTCACAGCGGAAACACTTATAACGAAAGAGGGTAAACTACAACAGCACAAATTAACGAGTCTTCCTTCAGCTAGCAAGATGATCCTTTTACCATCGGGAAAAATGATCTGATCGACTTCGTGACGTACCCTTTCCCAGACTAGTTCCGGCGTGCGTACGCTCATCACGTCGATTTCGGTATTGGAATGTCCCATGTTACAAATAATACAGCCATTTTTCATTTTCTCCATTAACGTCCTCGTGATAACGTTCTTATTACCAGTAGCCGTTATTACGACATCCACCTTATGCACAACTTCGGTCAACTTGACCACCTTGAAGCCCTCCATGCACGCTTGGAGCGCGCACAAAGGATCGATTTCGGTCACGTATACGATACATCCGAGGGCCCGTAAAGACTGCGAGCATCCTTTGCCTACTTCGCCGAAACCACATATCACAACTTGCCTGCCGCTCAGCATTATATCGGTGCATCTCTTCAGACTTTCGACTATCGATTCCCGGCAGCTGTATAAACTGTCGAATTTCGATTTCGCGATCGAGTCGTTAACATTCATGGCAGGAATAATGAGCCGACCGGATTTCGACAACTGATACAAACGATGCACGCCGGTGATGCTCTCCTCGACGACGCCCTTCAGCGACTTAAACAACTTGGGGTATTTTTTCAACGTCAAATACGTAGCATCTCCGCCGTCGTCGAGTAATATATTAGGCGTCCACGTGTCGCTATGTATGCACTGGTCGATACACCACCAAAAATCCTCCTCGCATTCGCCTCGCCACGCGAAAATCGCATACCCAGCTTCCACCAAAGCGGCGGCCACTTCGTCCTGCGTCGAGTATATATTACAAGCGCACCAACGCACCTGGGCGCCCAAATAAACCAGCGTTTCGATTAAAACCGCCGTTTGAGCGTTAATATGAGTACACCCCGAGATTTTGGCGCCTTTTAGGGGTTTATCTTCGGCGGCGCGTCTACGTAATACCATCAGGCCGGACATCTCTTGTTCGGCGATCTCGATTTCGCGCCGGCCCAGCGCGTGTTTGCGAAGGGTTCTGATGCAGAAGTCCGAAAATCCTTTGGAGTTACGTTGGATTTTTTCGCGAGGCGAGATCTCGCTTTCTTCGGAGCTGCTGCCGGTACACGAGCAGTACGAGTCCGTCGACGAAGTCGAGTACGAACGCGTACGGTAGCGGGTTTTCTTCTTTAAGACGCCCGCCACCGGTGAGACGTTGTCTTTATGCGATGACGTAGTTAGTTCTATGTCCACCGTTGTTGTGCCTATAAATTAAAACACGGTTTAGTCGGTGTTTGATTAGATATGCATTATAATACGAGTAAATATTACAATAGATGATTTTTATCGTCATTTTTCGAAATTATTATTGAAATAATTCGAAGATGGATTCGTTATGAAGTAATAAATTTCAAATATACGTTCTAAAATGAGAAATTCAGTAGAATCTTGCAGTGATTAGATGGAGGAGGGGAGTCAAATACTTCACGAAACCAAAATTTCAGCTACTTCTGCCGATTACTGTATTTTTTATAATTTTTGAATAATTTAGAAATTGGTAATTTTTATTAAAAATGTATTTTTTAAATAAAGCCCGCAATCTCGTTTATCATTATTTTTCAAATTCTCCAAAACAAGAGAAAATTATGACGGGAAATTTAAAATTTGGTTTTGACATGACTCGGAAAACTCACCTTTCCAGTCAAATCCTGCTGGTTATTTTACAAAAAATATGCATTAATATTTTCGTGACTTATGATAAGCTTTTTTAAGTTAACTTTAAAAACAACATTAACCATATGGGAAATACATTACAATAACAATAATTACTAATTCTTTCCAAAAATGCAAAAAAAAAATGGAAATTTCACGATTAAAAATCAATAAAAAATTACATTCCTTTGCGGTCGGTCGAGTACACTACATATTTTGTAATAGAAAAAAAAAAATCAATAAAAAACGTCGAATTAATCCCCCTCGCCGAATCCCATCTTCTCTTCAGTTCATCTCCTTACAACACGTTTCCTGCAACTATAAAAAATCGTCTAAAAAAAAAGGGCAATAAATACCACAATTCGCTTACTCGGTATTTCCGTCATTTCGCAATTCATCTCGAACTCTTCGACGAGTCTTGATGGTACAGTCTGTAAAAAAAAACGCCTATTAAAAACCCACATAAAATATTCCTCTAAATTACGCTTGAAATGTTTTCTCGCTTTCGAATTAAAACCACCGATATAACACATTCGCTTCTTTGTCCTTTGGGAAAGAAACGTTACAATTGCAAATTGATATTACAAAACGTTCGGAGAATTCTCTCGTTCGAACTATTTCATAGGCACTTACGATTCCCAATATAAGATAACCCCACCGAGAGATTTAATTTTTCAAAACGTCGAAAAAAATTCCAGGTATACGTGAAAAAGTTACTCGTGGCGGATGACGTAGACGAAATAGTTAAAATATCCATAAAAGGTATCTCGATATTCGTGGCACTTAGAGTGTTTTAATTAAACCGAACAACAAGTTAATTAAAATTTTCGCCGGGTGCTTTGATTAAAACTTCAATACTGCTAATAAATCAGCTTTTAAAATTCAAATTTGTATCGACAAAAGGGCGCCATTAACCTTGAACGTGATCGGAAATGGAAGCAGATCGATACGATAGGCAGCCATACGAACAAATACCAAAAAACAGAAACAATAATTTTTCAATTTAAAATAAAAACTGGAAATATCGTTCGAATACAAAGGTATCGTTAAAATTCCAGCTTCGTTCGGATTTCATATACGATTAATTCTCGAAATCCATTTTTCCTCATTTTCTAAAACCACAGAATGACTTCTCGATGACGAATTCACTTTTGAATAATAAACGAGAATAACAACTCGATACTGCTTTCACGTGAGTGGCACGTAAACCACGTCAAATTAACGAAAAAGCTTCACGTGGGCTCGAGCTTCATGCACAAAAATACACATTTTCATTACCTGAAGAAATTAAATGCCAAAATAAGCCCTATAGTTTTTTTCCACACGCAAATATGGACGAAAATTCTAAATTAACGAACGAAAATACGTATAGTCGAGTACATTTCACAAGTGCATCCCCCCCCTACCACCAACCGACCATTCTACATATCCGATCCTGTAACGAGGATGTTCTTTGTATTCGCACACTCGACGAAGATGATGCCTCGATTATTTCCTTTCATCTGGGCAAATCCTTTATTATTTATGACTGTTGCGAATTTCAGCGTTCTAGTTTTCATCGCGAACGCCCCGAAGCTTGTTTTTTTTTTCTTTGCATATTAAATAACCTTTCTTTCGCGGGGATAAAATTGTCTTCGAAGTTGTCGCATTTTAACGCAGCGTTTCGGGAGGAATTCAAGTCCGGGATATCGAGCGTAATTTTTTTTCGCCATTTTATTGTACCGAAATTATTTGTAAAAATGGATTAAAATGGCGGTGAAAATGTTGTCCGAAGAAAATCACTTTTTTTAGAGATTTTTTAAAATAATTTTGCTTCCAATAATATTCAAATTCGGTAAATAAAACGTTCGACGAAATAAATGAAAAAAACTGCGATATGAAAGGTGGGGGAGAGAGGCAAGGAGAGAAGATTTCAGAATTTATTTTTTCTAATAACTTTTTTTGAAACTCGACAATACCTAAAAAATTTTTTTTTTCAATTTTGTCCAATTTTAAAATTTAAATTTCTAATATTTATGTATTTCCTTTTTTTTTTAATTTTCAAGTTCAGAAAATTTATTTTCAAGGAAGCTTTAAAATTTTTATAAAGAAAAGGAGATCGGATGCTATATTTCAAAATGAAGATACCGAAAGAAAATCACAGAAAATCTATCATTTGAATCGTTCGACCAGACGAACTTCATTTCACTACTTCAACTCGCAATTTTCCCTCTTGATTCGAACTTATATCAATAGCTCATTCAAAAAGTACTTTTCATTTGATTGAATTTTTCACACAATGTAATTCCAAAGGTGTACAACCAGCTTTTTTCCTTGACAACTCCATTGATTGAATGAATAAGTGATTTAATATTCTCTGACGTCATTTCAAAGAAACTTTTCGTCTTCGTTTTATGTCGCAGATACTCAGATTCATCTATTTCTTATCCAAGTTCGTTGATTACGTAACTGGTTACGTCATCTTAGTCGATGTCCTCCAATGAAATGGAAAACTTCGTGAATTTTTTTAAAAAATCACGTCAGACGGACCTTTTTTAAAATAGAAGAGAACGAGTGATCAATTTTACGTGAGATTATTCGATTGAAAAAATTTCGAAAAATCGCAAAAAATTGTTTTCGTTTTTTTTTTCTACAAAAAATAATTACATTTCGGTTTAAAATCGAGAAAATATCGATCGACGTGAGCGGCGAGGAAGGGGTTCTACATTTGAGAGATTTCCCATTCATTTATGGTAATTTTAACACAACAAAGAAAATGTTCTAAAAAACGAGCAGACGACACACGTCACCTAAAGAATTATTCTTTCGGGTCATTAGATTTATGAATAATCGATTTTTTATTCGACGAAAAATATTTTTATTTTTATTTTTTTTTTAACATCAAAACGGAAAAAATCTCCGATTCGAGTTCAAAGAGTTGATAATTTTCGAAAGAAAAAAAAAATTCGTGCCCGTCCGATGGTTGATTACGCGCACTGATTACTGGTGGCTCGTTAACGTTCACGCGCTACGATGGTTCGTAACAACACGAGAGAGAGCCACTAGAACGTAGCGAGGAACATTGATCAACGGGCGCTGGCTTTAATTTTAAATTATTTTACTTGTGATTTTTTACTCAAAAATTATTGATTTTTGGATGCAGCAATGAAGATTTTTTTTCTATTAAATTAATTGAAATATTGAAAAAATTTTAACGAAGAAAATAATTATTTTATGGCTATTTATCGACAAAATGGCCGGAAAAATGTGTTTCGCGTGATATAAATAATGGAAAAAAATATAAATGTTTTATTAAGTAAGAAAAATTTCGAAAAATCAAGTGATAAACTTTTTGCGACTAATCAGATCTAATTCTACCAGGTTCAAAATTACAAAAATTTAAGAAATGAGGAAAAATTATATATTTCGAGATAAAGTTGCCTTCCAAAATGTAACGAGGAGGTGGAAAATAACGCAAAAAATTTACCTATTTGTATAAAAAGTAGGAAACCCGTTACAAATAAAAATACATAGGTTGGCAGGTCTTCGCGCGAAATAATTTTCTGTGGGTCAAATTTCAGTCATTCTGTGTAATTAGTATTCAGGTTTTTTAATGATAAAAATGTCCTTCTCAAAAGCTTCATCCTTCTACCCTATCTCAACTCTCAAGTGATATTTAATTCCAATTATGACAAAATTAATCATGAAAATGAAAATTACACAGATTAGTTAATATTACTAGATATTTTCACATGAAAAACTATCTCAAGGTATCAAGAAACACAAGGTAGGTAAATAGATAGGTACCTATTTATCCTCGTAAAATATAAAATTAAATATTCTCGTTGAAAAATAACATCGAAATTTATGCTAAAAAAATCAAACCCACGTAATTTTTAATTGTGAAAATTTCCACTCTACAGAGCTCACTTTTCCAGCCAAATAAAAAACCTGACCACAAACCACAACATAAAAGCAACAAATTACCTTCTTCGAGGTAATAATATTACTCAAATTTCACACAATTCCACGAAATTTTTCTCACCAAGCCGACCACATGTTTTCCTACGGTTCGTCCATTAAACAACCCTCAACCTATACGACTCCCACGCCTCAAATTTGCATACAACTCGTCAAATAATTTCTACACCTCTTATCATCAATCATTTCACACATGCCGATCACTCTAATCGATTTTTTCACCGGAAAGCACGCTTTATAACACAATGAAATTTTTTTTATGGCGGGAATTCATATCGATACTTACGTAAATCGTCGCCAACTTGGATTCACGCCGCCATTTCCACACGGAATAGTTTCCCGGCCGATGATGCCTGAAAAGGAAAATACTTAATTACACGAACCGTACTCATTTGTAGAAGATAATTGAAGGAAAAGGAAAAACTTGATGTATTTCGAGTTATTTTCACCTTATTGATTACCTCTCATGCCGACCAAAGTCTCGGCGTTAGTCGCAAAAAGTCGTCTTGCAGTGTTACCTCGATATGCATTTTAAAATAGCAAACTACATTGCGGATAAATTCGCACACACAAATTCCCGTAAAAAAATAATAATTTCAAGGGATTCCGTTATATAAGCTTGATAACAAAAATATACAATATTTTAATTCAAGAAACTCACATCGACGGTAAAAACTCGCTCAAAAATATAAATTGCATCGTATTTCATTCCATCGTAAAACACTGTTCACCCGCATTTTTTAACGCGCAATATTGATTTTTCAAAAGTTTGTAAACGATATAACCAAATGTGGTTTTATTAGTGAATTCGTCGCGAAACATGAACACTCGAATCGCGGTGAAGGAAAATTACGACGAAGACGACCTCAGCGATGATGTTGACGACGAGGTATTCGTTCGAGATGGCAAAAAGGGTATACTCAAGATCGACAAGCAAAAAGGAGACGAACGGCCCCTTATGCCACCGAGAAGGAAATCCAAACAAAAAGCCAATACATCGAATCCAGAAGTTTGCAGTAGACAACCTTGCAATATTTACAACTGCTTGTTACCAGTTTATTTTGGAATCGCTACTATCATATCAATTGCATGTGAGTATATCGAGTATCGAGTAATGGGTATTTTTCGCGAAGTTATTCAGGGAGAGGGGGAGGGAGATGGAAAATTTTAAATTTTTTCAAGCCTACGGTGTTTTGATTGTTTAGATACGAAATTTAAAAAAAAAGGAGGGGAAAACTTCGACGTAATGTTTGAGGTAATATTGCCAGGGTCAAGGTCAGAGCAAGATGAGAATTTTAAATTTTTCGCCCACAAACAGTGTGACCTAAATTTAAAAAACGAAAAAATTCCGGTGAAATTTTATTTTGAAAAAAATTGCTAAAATTTGAGAATTTGCAAAATTTTTATTTTTTGAAGAAAAATATCGCTAAAATCTGAAAATTTTTACTTATAAAAAAAAATTAAAGATATCATTTTGTTATACATACATCGTATTCGATTCGTCAAACAAATTTCACTGCTGCGTTGCCAAACTGTACACGAAACGAATGCAGCGTTGCCAATAATCAAAATCTTACATATTAAAATCCTATTCAGTTTTTTTTTTCAAAAATCTCAACTTTATTAAAACCCCAAATTTAATAAAATTCGATTAATTTCAGTTTTAATGCTGCTGTACATATTTTTCGTCGACAAATTACCACTTTTAATGAATAAATTCGATTTATGGACTTCGCACAATAATTACAACCGAAGCACAATCGACGAATCATGCTTGGACTTGAAACTAAAAAAAATATGGGTCCAAAGGATACCAAAATTAACATCAAATTCGCAAATCGAACTACTCGACGTGAATAAAGATAACGTTGAAGATATAATTATCGGTATCGGAACAGGTAAGAGGTACTCATTGGTATATTTGGTCTCGATGGCAGAATTTCATGTACTCACCTTATTAAATGGTTCGAAGAACTGGATGACATATATTACGAAGGTCAATTATGCCGCGAGCTATTCAACAGCCCCGAAGATCAATGTTCCGGCGGAGTCGTAGCTTTGGATGGAGTCACCGGGGAAATAATATGGAACCGTTGGCTACGTCGATTAGTCCTGTCAGTCCAGTGTGATTTCGAAATCACCGGAGATTTCGTATCAGATTGCATTGTTACCGGAAAAGGAGGCGTAAGTGTATCGATATACGGCAAAAGATGATATACTGAAATCATATCATTCGCAGTTATTGGTAGCACTGAGTGGAACCGATGGAACAATCATGTGGGAACTTGAAACTCCCAAGAAAGATCATTACATTAATTTGTACAACGTGTTGATAATCCACGACGTAGATGCGGATAATTGCATGGATCTTCTGGCCTCTCATACATTCGGAGATGATGGTATATTCGTTTATGAATTTGCATACCTATATCAAAATATTAAATAATATTAATAAAACGATCATTGGATAGTTTTACAGAGTCATTTAATAGTAGTAAGTGGACATGCGGGTAAACAACTTCAACGAATTCCGGTCACTCCAAATGAACCTATCCTCCATGCGCCTCAAATTTTAACCGATTTTGATGGAGGCGAAATCGTCCTTTTCATCACCGGCGATCCTTATCACTCTGGAGGTATTTACTCAATACCTATTTATGATCTTCTAAAAGGTGATACGACAAGGGTAAGTTATAGGCGGATATCACGAAAAACGCAATAGCAACGAAATCACTCATATCCTCATGTTTGGCTTGTCTCAGATAAGGAATATATATCATCATAAAACAGGCATTTTGGCACCTCCCATTATCGCCGATATGAATCTAGACGGGCTACATGATATCGTTTACGTAGCCGATAGCACAGTTTTCGTAATCGACGGAAGTACTTACTTGAAAAAATGGAACGTGTCGCTATACAATTTCGTATCCAGTGCGTTTCAAATCACCACCGTTAGGTAATTTGAATTCTACTCGAATCTAAACTCGAATACTTCTTACTCTTGAATACATTTCAGCTCCGTAACACCGTCGTATTTCAACAACGACATGATCCCAGATCTAATGGTTTCTTTCGCCGTTGGTTCAGATTACCCAGAATATTACTACTCGATGGTGAGAATCCGTCGTGAAACTTACACAATACTGAAACCCAAACATTAATAAATCACTTTTACAGACCTTAGTACTAGACGGACAAAACGGAAATCTTCTTATAAAAGAACCACTAATCAGATCCAGTGTACCAGATACCGTTGGAGCAATTACCTTAAGCAATAATGATTTAGGGCACGACGCGTTCATTTATTGGACAGCTGTTTGCGAAGGTAAACGATCCACCAAAGAGCCATTTTCTTTTCCGCCGCAAGAAAATAGGGCATTTTGGGCTGATTTATGCGGTATCAGGTTCAACTCAACTTTGATTTTGGAATTGTACGCGTTAACCAAGGATGTCACTCCTCCTGGTATTTTGCTATACTCGGCAAGTAAGTAGAAACACTTTGAAATTCGACTCGGTTAATGGATTACTTAGTTCAGTTTCTGTAATAGAATCACACGTCAAAGATGTTAGCAACATTTTGGACTTCGATTTGGTGAAAAATTACATGGAAAAGAGACAACGAGTAACGAAGTTTTTCGTTAAACCTAGAAGTAAGAATGAACCAAGTTCGATGGAACAAATGCCACCGATGGAAACTGATAATTCTGGTATGATATTCATACTTACTTACCTATCTTCTTTTCTTTGGTTTCAAGTTTAGATGAGTCTTGAGACAATTTTTCATTTTTAGTAGATGATAAACCATACGGTCCGGAGAATGATAACGACTGGAGACCTGAGAAGAACGGTGATCAAAAGTAAGTAAAATGGGAAATAACTAACGAATAATCAAAATAGTTACAAACCGCCATAAGCACGATGATTATTTGTAATTAACATACACGATTTATGAGAAAAACTGGATGAACCGAAAGGAACCGAACAAGGACGGAATAACCCGAAGTATCGTTAATCTCGTCCCCCTCCTCCAACACGGTGAAAATCATCTGACTCGCTGATTGCGATTTCAGATTATTTTTTATTTCGACAAATATAATAAATAAAAAATGATAATAAACGCAGAAATTTATTGAAAAACGATTTTAATTTTTATACGAATTCTTCGAAAGAATACTTGTTTTCGATTTCTGAAATTTAGAATTCTCAAACAAAAATTCATAAAATGAAACGATGAACGAAAGAGGCTGAAAGTAAATTAAAAACGAATTACGATTTATCCAAAGACAGATGGAAAGTTCAAAAAATATATAAATTGACGTTATTTCATCCTCAGGCGAAAACCTCGTCTATTTCTTCATTTTCTGATCACTTGGTCGTTTCAACTTTCATTTTTCAACACCTTATTACATGTTCTAGCTACGACGGAAATGAAAACCTCGGAGACGCGAACACAGATTACATAACAGATCGAGAATACGATCCGATGAATAATCGCAATGAGAATAACTACCGATATGTTCGAAGCATTCAACAATCTCAATCAGTCAAGAACACGATGTTACCCAAGGTTTCCGCCAGCGGTAAGTCAAGTATCTACTTGAAACAGTGATAAGTTCATTAGCCTGAATTACCGGCTTAGACTTTCCTTATCACGAGACGTCTCTACTTTCTACCACTTAACTGTACAAATACTCTTACCAACAGGAATAATCAGTAAATCATTCGACGGCGATAACCTAGACTTGATCTTGGTTCACTACGAAGTACGAGCTGACGACAGTATCCAAGTAGTCATCGGTAAAAACGAAGAATGCATCCAAAACGGCCTAGCTCTATCATCGATTCCTTCAAGTAAGTTCTCATCACCGATTTTCCATGAATTGAAATAAACAAATACACCATTTACAGGCAAATACCACGGACTACCTCGAGAACAACTAAAAGAGCAATTATTCCGCGACTGTAGCGAACACAGGCCAATATTTAGGAACCCCTTGAACAACGCTAAACAAAAATTCTACAGTTTACAAATGGAAAATCTGTACATAACGAGAAACCGAATAGCTTGCAGTTGCCAGTACGACCATGAAGAAAAAAAAGGCTGCGATTCGTTAGCCCCTTATGAGAAACAAAGCTACCCCACGTACCTTGGAAAGGACGGAAATTCCGCGTATAAAAGCAGAATACCGCGAGATGATACCTCTTACTATGATTAATTTTAATTATGTTTTGTTTTGGATAAAAATCTTTTCGCTTTGAGATTATTCTCAAAATAAATGTCGCTTCCGAATTGATGGTTAAAGTCGGAAAAGATGAACTTGTTGGAGTCTGAATTTACTATAAGTATTTTTCTGTATGTTTGTAAAACGATGCGCAAATTGAGTATTTTCAAAGTTTTCATTATGTAAGTTTAATTAATATTATTATAAATAAATGATTTTGTTATAATGGGATCGTTTTCATATAAATAATGTTATCTTGAAATAGTTCAATTTCACGTTCCTTCTTTATGGAACAATTTTATCGACGATATTTCTGCAAATTCCTTTGGAATATTTGCTAATTAATAATTCCTGAGATTTTACTAATGACGAATTAATGATAATGGTACATCGGTTCGTGAAGTAATACATCTACTGTTAAATTAGCAAATCTCTTTTCTACTCAATTCGAACGAAATAAACACACACGAGAAAACCATCTGTATTGATTACATTCGTACAAAACACATTTACATTATACAGGTACAAAAAAAAGAAAAAAATTACACGATATGGAACAGTTCAACTACACCCAATTGGTTATCGAATTCAAAGACAACACAAAACACACGATAGACATTAAAATAATTGCACATGTCCCAATTGTAATCGCTATCAACATGTACCGCGACGTATGAATACCTAATTCTCAGCATGTGAATTCTCCGCAGGGAATATCACGTATCATTCAGAAAAGAAATTCAATTTAAATAAACAAACAAGACAGACGAAACAAACACGGAAACAAAATTCAACGAAAAATAAATTTCCGACGAAAACTATTCGCGATGAAATACGCCTGGAAAAAACTACAATTTATATTCGAGCGAAAGAACCTCTTGTTTACGAATAGATAAGCGTAATACACTTCGTAAATATTTCTTCGGATAATATAATGGATAACTTAAGTATCAAAATGGCTATTTT
Source organism: Maconellicoccus hirsutus (assembly GCA_003261595.1). NCBI lineage: Eukaryota > Metazoa > Arthropoda > Insecta > Hemiptera > Pseudococcidae > Maconellicoccus > Maconellicoccus hirsutus. The sequence continues at coordinate 5,440 of QBDW01006099.1, read as the reverse complement.
TAAAGGCAAAAGAGAAAAAAATTAGAAGAGAAAAATACAGTAATTCGAATACGATAAATCGTCGTTCGTTAAATTAAAAATTATAATGACCACTTCCAATTAAGTATACACGGCTCCCTATTCCTTCTTTTTAGCGCTTCCGCCCACCGATTTAACCTTAAACGACGGAAGACATTCTTGAGATTCTTTTTCTTCCAGTATATGCGGCAGTTCACCCTGATGCGTACTCGAGGCGACCTCCACTTCGCTTTCCATCTTTCTAATTTGCTCTTTGACGCAACACGACACCTTGCACGTTTCGCTGGTCGACTTAGCAACGATGGCTACGCTGGATTTCAACGATTGCGGCGGCGATTTCGACGTAATTGTAATCCGAGGCGCATGCAGGGTAACTTTGAGCGCCGGATCGCACAACGGCGATATGAAATTATTCTTCATTTCACTGGCCCTCGGATGGAGTCGATCCGGCGACAATGCGCGACGCAACAACGGCGACCTCGGCTCGGTGTTTTTCGGCCGTCCGAAACCCTTCTTCGAAGATGTCGTCGGTGTGCATACAATCGAGGTGGATGCAGACGGCGTATACGACTGCGTTGTATTCGAACTCCCAGGATGATGTCCGGGCGGGAAAATCAACGGACTAGGGGATCTAGTCGGCGACGACGGTAGAGGTGATGGTGATGGTGTACGTGCTAGCGGCGACAGTGGAATGTGACCTATGGATTTACGGCGGTTCGGCGAATGTATGTTTTTCGTACTGGGAGCGAGCTTGTGCTTGAGTCCATGCAACGAGGAGGGCCTTTGGTAACACGAATTCGACGGCGTCATTGATGGCGAATTCGAGGACGAACTGGATGAACTATTTGAGGAGTACTCCGGCGTACCTGTGATATCGGGGGATATCGTTGGTACACGGATGAGCGGTGACGAGGCCGAGAGTACGGGCGATTCCGCGGTCACCGTGTCTTGTACGGAAAAAGATCGTAGATATGTTGGAGGAACGATCTGAGTAGGCGATGCTAGCGCCGGTTTTATTTCGGCGCTTTGTCGTTTCGTATTTATACGAGTCAATAGGTTAGGCTTCGTATTACGTTTACGATTATCGGCGACGTCTTTTTTACACCGACGATGTTTGTAGTTTGATTTACGCGAGGCTAATTTACCTTGAGACGGATGGCGTTTCTTGCCGTCATTACGTATGGACGTGTTCTCCAGCGGTGTCGCTCTCAAGGTTACCTTATCGGCGCCCGATAACAAAAGCTGTAGGACTTGCGTATGATAAAGACCTTGGACGATTTCGCCATTAATATGGGTTATCAAATCGCCCGGCCTTAGACCAGCCTCGAAGGCCGGACTACCTACGTCGACCGCCATCACAAGATGATGCATCGTGTAGTAATCCGTATCGCCGTAATATACCCGAACCGTATGTACGGTAAACCCGAATCCGGCCGGTCCGCGTCTAATGACAATTGGCGGCTTCAGGCTGCTGATCAACGGCGACAGTTCTTGACACGGTGATGTATCTCTAGAGCTAGCGGTACTCGAGCCGCCGGGCGATTGAATCGCAGCGCTTGATCCGTCCGATGGTATAAATAGCGATAAACCAGTTGCCGAGGAGCTTTTTGTTATCGATCTGGATTTATGTTTCGATGGCGTAGGCGTGAATTGTGTCTCGACCAAACTTATACTTTGTTTCTTCGGTTTCTCTTTCTTTTCTGGGAACAGATCACGGTGCACGTCGCCATGTCCGGCGTTCGAGTCGTCTTCAACGGAGATAGAGAACTTCGGTACAGATTGCCTCGAAAAGTACGCTTTCTTTCGTTGTATCTGAGGCGAAACGTCGCTTTCTGTTTGCGACGACGATTCCGGTGTCGGACCGGATTTACGAGGTGTCGACGATGCTCCCTCGTTAATCGGTTCGATATCCGAGATATCCAGCATATGTACGCCGCACGACTCCCCAATCAGTATATCCGACTGATCTTCGAACAAAGATTTACGTTCAACCGACTCCGGAGTATTCTCGTAGACGCTTAATCTAGACGTGACTTTTCTATATTGCGCCGAACACGATGAAAACGAACCGACTGAGAATTGCTCGTCGTTTTCATCCGTCTCCTCCATGATCTCGTGCTTATAACGATCGAGCCTCGAATCAAAGTAACTAGTGTCTTCTTCGCCGCTCAACAAAGGAACGAATTCCGCCTTCTGACGCAATAACGAATCCCAATCTACGTTCTCGAAGTATTGATGCTCCTTCACCTCCTGCGCTCCACCGGTACCCAACCTATCGCGGGGGTTTTGCTGCAGCAATGACGTGATTAAATCTTTGGCTTCGGTTTTAATAGGCCAGTCTTTTTCATCGGGCCATTCGATGTCGTCGTTTACCGTATGAGCAAATAATTCTTCAGGCGTTTCGCCGAAAAATGGCACGCAACCAACGAGAAACTCATATAATATAATTCCCATCGACCACCAATCCACCGGTTTACCATATCCCTGGCGTAGGATCACCTCCGGGGCTATATACTCCGGTGTACCGTACACTTGCTTGTCGTCAAATTGTTTCGTATCTTTGTCGATGTATACTTCATATAAATGAGTCGCCAATGACATAAGGCCCATTTTACTTAACCCAAAATCAGTCAACTTGATATGTCCGAACGCGGTTATTAATAAATTATCGGGTTTCAGGTCACGATGCACGATACCATAGCTATGCAAATACTCCACGGCCAATACAGTCTCGGCAAAATAAAATTTAGCTATTTCCGGCGGCAATGGTCCAATAGCTTTAAGTAACGAAGCGCAATCTCCGCCTTCGACGTATTCCATAACAAGACATAGGTACTTTTTCGTCTCGAAACTGCAATACATACTGACGACGAAGGGATTATCGGTAAAGCTCATGATATCACGTTCGGCGAACACCTGCTCGATTTGATTTCGCAATATGACGCTATTTTTGATGATCTTCTTCAACGCGAATCGTTGCCTTGTTTCGACATGTCGCACAAGGTACACCGAACCGTAGGCGCCGTTTGATACGAGTTTAATTACCTCGAAATCTTCTTCGCTGGGTAATTTTTTGACGAACGTGTCTTTACCGGTAGCCGCCGTTTCTAATTTGATTTCCTCCTTTTTAGGTTCATTTTCTGGTAACTCTGATTCAAGCTCTTCGATTGGATCTTTATTTATACCTAATTTATTAATTATATAACGCGGAATATCGCCTTTAATATCTTGATTACATTTAGCTTGGCCTTCGGCTTCTTCTAAAAATAAGTAGAATTCTTCCGGATCGAATTCCAAACATTCTAATAGACGTGCCGGACGTGAAATAATCAAAAGTAATTTTTTTATAACGCCACTTAAAGCGATCGCACCTTCGGGTGATTTTTCTTTCGTTTCTAATAATAATTTCTCCAATTTTTCGGATATCTCGTAAAAATAACCTCTAGTTATTAACTTCTCTTCGGATATTTTAAGGCAGTCTCTAGCTATCTCGAGTACTTGATGGTGAACAAATCGTATAATGGGCGTAGCATCGGGCGAGCTATTTCTCAAATTCTCCGCCAACACGGATTGATTACCTTCGATAAATTTCGTCAATCTTTGTTCCATTTGTCGCATAGCATTAGGGAAGCGTTCTTTATAGAGCATATTCATGGTAACGATATCATTATCGGGACACGGCGATCGACTGGGGCTGCTTAAACTACGAGATCTCGGTCTCATGAACGATTTCTTCGATTCGTCATCGGCGCTCGGATTACTTTCGTTCGATGAAAAATGCTCGGTTAACATTTGCAATTCGTCTGACGTGGGGACATTTGGTAAATGATGCAGTCTCTCTTGACTAGAGCATTGAGAGGATACATTCGAGCTACCGGAATTCGTATCGTATCCGGATGACGGTAACGAAGCCACCGACCATCGTCGGCCGTCTTTGCACTCAGTACTAAGATGCGTGAACGGTCTACGTATCGGGATAAACGGGAAATGACGATTCGAATGCAATATCTTCGGACTATCGACCGGGCTACTGGTCATCGGCGAATGACATCGCGGAAACGTCGGCGACGTATTCGACACGAAACTTTTACGTTGCTGCGTTCGACTAGTTTTACGTTGATTGGCGCCGCAGGCGTTCCCGCTGAGACGTAGGTCTTTCATCGAGATGGATAACGAGGGCGCCGACTGGCCCAGTTTGGAGTTACGAAATAATACTAGATTCGAGACGTCTTTTTTAACTCGCGATTTCGACGGCACTACGTCCTCCGAATCGGAGTGGTGATGGGAGGCGCCGCTCAGCGTTGTGTTCGCGTCCATTTTCAACCTTCTGCGCTGAATCAGGGATACCCCGGCTACCAAATAATCGCTTCGTGGAACCTGCAAATATATCAATAATATATTCGGCGGCCTAAAACGACTATTTTATTATTTTATCGATACGTCGGACTTTCAAAAATTTCCACCATCGATTACAAAAAACATAATTTACAATCGTAATCAAATAATTAAAATTTTTACCATTTTTTTTCTCATTTTCACAACGATTAATTATTGTAATAACACATTTTCAAATCAAAAAACGACGCGTAAATTATCCGAAACATTCAACAAGCGAACTAAACAAAAGAATTTTTACATCAGAGTCGATCGTAATTTCCAATCAATTATGTTAACAATTGAAACAATCTAAATTTCAGTACGTTTTACAAATTGTCATAATTTTTTTTGTTCGTCAACGAAAATAGAAACTACAATCGAGTAAATAAGATACTCGTTTAACTGAAGCGCGTAGATACCACGACGAGACTAACGTTAATAACAAATTATATTTAAACGACCTCCGATATTATCTTCAAACTTTAAAATCAAAAGTCTTTTGCACTTGACAATGATAATAGGTTTATCAGCGTAATATGAAATTATCATATCAAGTCGCACGACACACCGACATTGTTTGCATTAAGTAGTGATTTATTATAATCTTATTTTCCTTGTAAATTTTCCGCCAAAAGGAAAACAACATCCAGTGAAGTTGTAGGTATTTTGTAATCGATTTAGTTACTTGGGCGCGTTTACTTAACACATTAGATTAAAAATTTACCCGCGATAAGAAACCGTTTCTTGTGCGTTACGCCTATGACTGGCGTTCATTTTTAAATGCTTGATTTCTGACAGCGGTAAACGAAGCGTTTGTCCTAAAGAAGAGGAAAAATTATAATTTATTAGTTCGATTGTGTGCATTGTTTGGTAAACAATGCAAAACTACCGTATTACACCGTAATGTCGTAATTTTTATAGTTGCATCGAAACGACAAACAACTTTCCTAAAGAATAAAAATAACATGCGATTAGCGCCACTATCGGCGGATCGCGAAACCTAAAGATAGGCTGGACCTACCCAACGTTGGAATGGTAATTACCT
>QBDW01006098.1:0-20266 GCA_003261595.1 Maconellicoccus hirsutus | reverse complement strand
CTCAAAATATACTGATTTTTGGATGATGGGTCGTATAACATTTTTTGTTTGAAATAATTTCAAGATTATTTTGCGATTTTTTTGGTGCCCAAAAAGTCGACTTTTACGTCATTTTTTGCCTTGTTTTGCTTTTTAAGAAAATCGAGTTTTTAGACTCCAAAAAAATCGCAAAATAATCTTGAAATTATTTCAAACAAAAAATGTTATACGACCCATCATCCAAACATCAGTGTATTTTGAGAAAAAAATTATTTGAATGACGAGTTTTAGCGCGCGCGCGTAATCGGTACATCCCACTGTACTGTAGCGTCTCGTTCGCAGTTGCGTAGGCATGTTACTACAGACCTAGCGCGGGGCCGCGCGCTACGGTAACCAAGCCGCTACCGCGTAGTGGGAAGTTTCGGTCAAGGCGCGCGCGCGATTTTTGCGATTTTTGACCACTTTCCCGGGGAGGCAAAATTTTGAAAAAAATATATATCGTTTAGGGGTCAAAAATACATGAAAAAAATGAGGTTTGAAAATTTTGACGAGTGATATAGATACTTAAAAAAAATTAATTAAGCTGAAAACGCCCGTGTGGAAGGGAAAAAATTGAAGTGGGGGGTCGTTGATTTTTTCATGAAAGGCTCTTGCGAAGGCCTACCGTGTTCTAAAATTTCAATCAATTCCGTAAACTGTAATTTGAGGAAAAAATTCCTATCTGATTTTAAAGAAAAAATTAATTTCTCGAAAACGGCGGGTAGGGGAGAGCTGAAATTTTGGTCATGAACGTTTCTCCATGGTACCCACCTAATAGCTAAATTTCATCAAAATCTGTATCCTGAGGCAGATCGCTAATGCTTATCTGCCTATAACCTTTGAAGAAACATGAAAAAAAGTTCGTATTGAAAAATACCCTGCTCTCAATTCCCTACAACTTTGGTTTGAACATTTTTTTCCTCAAGTCAATCGTCGTCTCAGAAAATTTTTTCACATAAAAGGTAGTTTAATTTTAAGAATGCAGTATTTCAAAATGTTGAGTTGAAATTGGAGTTTTAATTTTCACATCGAACAAATCATAACACAAATGGTATATTTCGCGTTCTCCTCAACTTGTTCTTTTTCCATCAGGAAGAAAAGTACGTATTGAGAAAATGGTGCACTGTAAAGAGAAATTATCGCTGTTTCATTGCACGTTCACTGGACTACATTATAAAAAAACCCAAACCACGAATTGGCAATGCAAATAATTACTATATTGCTCGTTATCATTTACATTTCAATAAACTTTTACTATTTTCAATTGAATTTTGCAGCTGGTCTGTAATGGGAAAAAAATCATTAGGTATAACGAATACGGCGAAGCGTAAGGATCCATGAAAAAATATTACTCGAGTTCTACTTTCATTTGGTCTTGGTAGCATCGTGACCGTTACACGTATACATGTTGAAATAATGCACCACCGTGGTGTCCATAACGTTCGCGGTACATTGTTTGTTCTTTTCAAATATCTACTCCGATTTCTTTTTTCAAAAAACTGGATTCTTCATATAACTTTTATGTATTTACGTTACTAATAAATTAAGCGGTACATTTAGGTGGGAGGGGTACGTGGTGAATTTACGGCTTTTATCGTGTTTTCGTAATATATTTAAAAGATGACACAACAGATTAGTTTCCATTGTGGTCAACGAGGAGCCAATAAATATACAGGAGTTTCTCATTACGAACTCTCGTCATGAGTCCGTACCTCCACGTTGCTCGTGTCGCGTACACAACAACGAAACCATGCGAGCGAGATAGCTGATTCATATAGCTTAATTAAAACTCGAAAATATTATACTTCGTTGTGTAACAATGATTAAGAATCTTTCATCGGAATTGTTCGCGTGGTGACATCGATACTCCCTGCGGTATTACATCATGTTTGGATTTTTCCCTTTATTCGTCATCCTCTTTGTTGTAAAATTAAGTCGATCACTGGTTATACGGTTGCTCGTGGAGCACATGTATGAACAAAAGTGAAATTTTGTCAGATAACCGCTGACACATTGTACAGGTCACAGTGAAAGCGTCATAAGACAATGTCTAGAATTAATGAGATAATTACTTTTACACAGTGTCTAGTTATGTGTAATTGTTATAAGATCATCATCGCGCGTATAGGATATGATGTAGGAATTTTAGGAAAATGAAAGTAGTCTAACGACACAAACGAAAATTGCGCAATGGGGTTTTTCGCGTATTGAATAGTCGCGAAAACAAATCCACCTTATGTAATGTTAGGAAGCGGTTATTAGTGATAAAAATCATCGTCAAATACCGCATACGCTTCTAACATAACCGCATTCATCTGTCGTGGGCGTCAACTTTTTTTAGCCCGTGGTCAATAACGTCTTCGTTTAGGATTAAATAATACCTAAACGTTGTTATTAAAACTGGTGCTGAATCATTGAAATATCACTTGGGTTTACTACTTCCTAAATCTATTCGTTTAGTATTTAATTATACCATTTATTCGTCGTATTTTATTTGTTTCTGATCGACTCCGTTCACGCGATATTTGTGAGTTTGAATTTGATCAAGAAGTGCATCGTTGTTTGCTTTCTTGGTCGCCACGAGATTAGCGTTTTCAGCTTTTCCTTCATCGTGATGGTTTCTTGAAAGAGTGTTAGCGCTTTAGAAAATGCGAGGATTTTTTTGGTCCGTTAATCTATGCTGGTTTGATAATAGATATTAATTTAATCATATTATCGAGCTTGGTTTCACTGTAGCACTACAGGAAGAATTTTGAGAAATTTTGAAGTGACACTGATAAGAGTAGAAAAAATGAAAAACTATTCGAGATATAAATTCATTATTTAGCTATATTAGATATAATTGTATCCAATAGTTAGTAGCTTGTAGCTGATGGCCATTCTGATGGCTAGTAGTTTGTAGCTGATGCTTAGCTATAGATAGATAGTAGCTAATAACTAAATGTGCGTGAAGTTAGCTTGCAAGCTGAGCATGGGTTTGGGTGATCAGTAGGAAAATCTACGCGAGGCGAGTAATACCTTTTTGAGCGCAATATCGTACCGTTCAAAGTCGAAAGACCAGGTAACGATCACGTCACGCCTCATTGTCAATCGTCAATCGTCATTGTCAATTGTCATCGTCATCGGCAATCGTTATCTTCAATCGTTAACCGTCATCGTCAATTGTCAATCGTTATCGTCATCGTCAATCATCATCGTCAATCGTTAATCGTCATCGCCAATCGTTATTGTCAATCGTCATAGTCGATCGTCAATCATCATCGTCAGTCATTAATCGTCATCGACAATCATCATCGTCAGTCATTAATCGTCATCGACAATCGTCATCGCCAATCGTTATCGTCATCGTCAAACGTCAATCGTTATCTTCAATTGTTAACCGTCATCGTCAATTGTCAATTGTCAATCGTTATCGTCATTGTCAATTTTCATCGTCAATCGTTAATCATCATCGTCTATCGTCATCGTCAATCGTTAACCGTCATCATCAATCGTTATCGCCAATCGTCAATCGTTATCGTCAATTGTCAATCGTTATCGTCAATCGTCAATCATCATCGTCAATCGTTAATCGTCTTCGTCAATCATCATCATCAATTGTCATCGTCAATTGTCAATCGTTATCATCAATCGTCATAGTCGATCGTCAATCGTCATCTTCAATCGTCATCAACTCATCATCAATCGTCATCGTCAATCGTTAATCGTCATCGTCAATCATCATCATCAATCGTCATCGCCAATAGTCAATTGTTATCGTTAATCGTTATCGTTAATCGTCATTTTCAATCATCATCGTCAAACGTCAATCGTTATCTTCAATCGTTAACCGTCATCGTCAATCGTTATTGCCATCGTCAGTCATCATCAATTGTCATCGTCAATGGCAAATAGCATTTAGCTCATGGTCATTTTGATGGCTAGTAGTTTATAGCAGATGGTTAGCTATCGGTAGTAGCTAATATAACTATAACCAACTACTAACTGCAGGTATCAACTTACTACCAAGATTTAAGCAATAGCACTGTATTGTAGCTGATAACTAATAGCTTGTAGCTGATGGTTAGCTACAGATGGATAGTAGCTAACAACTAACTGTAGCCAGCTACCAACTGTAGGTATCAACTTACTGCCTGGATTCAAGTAATAGCAGTGTAAATGTAAAATCCCAACTGTTTTTTCGGAAAACAACGCTGTACTAACAGCGTAAATGTTTGCATATTTATTATACTTCCTATTAGGAAATACAAGCAACATAATGTTGTCCTATGTCTTTCAAGTAGTCTATACGTCACTTCACAGGCGAAAGGTAAATTACTTTTTTGAAGGAAAAGAATGAAAAGAAGTACGGCGTTAGTGCCATAGAAATCCTAGTTCGCCAACCACAGAAAACCACGGCAACCATTATAACATAAATGCTGTATTAGTTATCCACCAATCATCCTAATAAAATGAATGACTTATTATCATAAATAGAACAAAGTAGATCAAATAGATTAGATTTTCCATTTTTATTCTATAACATGTTTGAAGTTCAAACATCGTGATTCGGTGGGAATTCCCAATAGCTATTTTTATAGCAAATGTGATTCCTTGAGATATCGTCGAATAAACGTGGTAGTTCTAGATATGCGGATAACAATTGAGACAGTTTTATCATTGATGCATGCATATCTCTGATCCGATGTTGCAATCGTTGATTTAAGCATTTTAACTTGATGTTCGCTATTATAATGTTGATTTTTTTCTCAGATTCACAATAATGAATACCGAAGTAATCACAATTTCTACAAAAAATTTCAATATTGGAACAAGAAAGAATACCTGTGAAATGATGAAAGAAAAATTAATTTCGCGTTCGGTGAAACAGGTAAATTATTGTTAAATGAAGTTCTACTTTTCGGAAATATATATTACTCGTATTTATTATCATTTTGTAGAGTGATTCACTAGAACGTGATTATCTCAAGTTGAAGAACACGATAGATTCGATGATCGCATCTCAATATATTGATATTTCAGCTAAATTGTTTTTAATTATAATCGCAAGCATAATTATATCGATGATGATAGGCGTATATATTACTAGTAACCATCTACCAACCGCTGTACGTGAAAATGACTTGTCTTCTGAAAACGTTCCAAGGTAAATTAACGATAATTTGCAAGTTATAAACACGTATTGATAACGTTTTCATCTCCGAGCAGAAGTATCGGCTACAGAGCAATGCAGGATTTAATCGAATTAACGAATTTTGGATCGAAACCAGTTGGAAGCTATGAAAATGAATATTTAACCGTTACGTTTCTAAAACATAAGCTCGAGACAATACAGAAACAAGCTCCGAGTAGATGGAATAGCATAGATATTGATGTACAAGTCGTCAGCGGCGATTTTACTCTTCTCAATAAAGCTAAAACGTTCCGGAAACAAAAAGTATATAGAAATATTCAAAACGTAGTCGCCAAGTTGTACTCTGAAAATAACACCGCCGAGAGTATCCTAGTAAATTGTCACTTTGACACGGTTTTCAATTGTCCAGGTAAAGTTTACTCGTTTTTCGATGATTCGCTGTGAATTTGCATAATAATGTTACTGTTACGGTAAACAAAAAACGTCCTATTAGCGAACTTCCGCGATGAAGTAATTATTTTTATTTTTAGGTACTAGCGATGATGGTCTGAATTGCGCTGTCATGCTGGAAGTATTACGTGTCATGTCAAAAGTAGATTACCCACTGAAAAGAAACGTCGTATTTTTATTCAACGGTGCTGAGGAAGATGGAGTTTCAGTTAGTATACTTGAATTATTGTCTGAAAAAAGCGTGTGAAATGCATTTTTTGCGAATTCAGGGTTCTCATGGTTTCGTCAACAATCACGAATGGTTCAAAGAGGTGATATGCGTTGTTAATTTGGATGCTTCAGGTGCTGGTGGTCGTCCACAATTATTTCAATCTGGACCAAACGCTTACGTTTTACCAAAAGTAAATATTCTTGATTTCTCAAAAACAACTGATGATGGTTTTATCAGTTATCGTTGTTATCTGTCATTAGTATGACTTAACGATTATGTATTGTGCTTCAAGTTTATGTACACGATGAATACAATATGAAAGAAATTTTTTTAATTTAAATTACTTAATGTCGTCAGATATACGCCAAATCGGTACCATATCCTAGTAGCAAAGTCATGAGTGAAGAATTATATGGTACTGGCCTTCTACCATCAAACACGGATTTTAGCATTTTTCGCGACGATGGAAAATTAAACGGTGGGTATAACATTGAATTAATTTAACGAGAAAACCATTATTTATACGATAATCCAATTATACAGGATTAGATATCGCACATACTGGTAATGGCTACGTCTACCACACAATACACGACAATATCTCAGCGGTAACCGAGAAAGATGTTCAAGTCACCGGCGATAATTTACTCGCACTACTGAACGCTCTAGTCGATTATGATAATCTCAAAGAGGACATATTCAATAACAGAAATCAAGCGGTGTATTACGACATATTCGGAATATTTGTAATATGCTACACATCAACGACCAGCGTACTGGTTAACCTGGTTGTCGTATTCGTTTCACTATCCACCGGCGTTTTCGTACTTCATAAAAATTTCGAAGGTAAGTGAACAAACGAATCGCTCTGATTCGTTATTAATTTTTTGCCGAGTAATGACATCCTTTCATTGAATTGGAAAACTAATATGGACATATTCAAATGGTTTTTATTACCTTAAAACACCCGTCGCATGTAAATAAACCTTCGTGGAAAAGCGGAAGCGCGTATATCGAGTCAACGACCCGATGTAATCGTAGTTTGCGCGCTGGAATGACGAAATAGGTGACATAGAGAATTTTTAGCATATTCGCACATGAACGTGAACGAGAAAAGTTGAAGGTTGGTAAAGAGAAAGCGGCAGTGTTGAATTATTCGTTCAAGGGCGTTCGTAAATTATGGTAATGAAAAGTCCGCTTGCGACAAGAATTCATCGTCGTGATTGTCGAAATTTAAATATCAGAGATATTCCACATGGAAAATTTCTGTTCTGTTTCAACTCAGCATGGCGAATTTTATCGATTTCGCGGCCAAACGAATCAGATTTTATGTGGTATGGGTTGATGAATCTTTTTTAGAGATTAGGACACCTGAAGAGAAAAAGTTTTCGAACAGAAGTTGTTGGAAATCGAATGAAGAACGTTTTTTGTATTCATAATTTTTCAATATCTCCTCAAAGGCCGTTACCGGGTAAGCAGGTCGATTTGGGTTTTTGTTCAAAGAAATTAAAATTAAGGTGGTAGTTAAGTACTGTTGAGATACGTTCATAACCAAAATTTTAGACCCCTATCCCCACCCTTTTCTGAGGAAAAAATTCCTAACGGTAAGAGAGGGGAGGGTGAAATTTTGATATGTGGTGGACCTTTACATATAATATATACACAAAAGTTAACTACCCCCCACGATAATCTTAACCCCACCAAAATACATTCCTTAACGTGTTTTTTTTTTTTATTTAACTATGGTCCTAATAAATGAAAATTTTGAAACTTCGTTGATAAGCACTTCTTTGTCCCAAACAATATAAATTTTTTCAAAATTTTCACTCACCCGTGTCATGGTGAAAAGTAATGAATTCAAGTGCGCGCGCAGTCATCTGCATTTCCCACCATGCGCTACCGCGTCGTTCGTAACAACTCGCGCATGTGACGCATCGCGCGTTGTTACGGACGAGGCGCTACTTTACAGTGCGACATCCGGATGATCGCGAGCGCGCGCTTGAATTCATTACTCGAATAATTTTTTTCTCGAAATCTACCCATTTTTGGGGTTTTGGCTATATAACGTGAATTGTTATAAATAATTTGAATATGATTTTGCGATTTTTTTCGAGCTAAAAAAGTTGATTTTTTACACGATTTTTCAGTTTCTCGCCATGATTCCGTCTAGTGAAAATTTTGAAAAAATTTTATATCATTTGAGGGTGAAAGAGACATTTAAATGCGATGTTTCAAAACCTCTACATAGCGATATTTACCGGAACCATGGCGAAAAACTGAAAAATCGTGTAAAAATCGACTTTTTTAGCTCGAAAAAAATCGCAAAATCATATTCAAATTATTTATAACAATTCACGTTATATAGCCAAAACCCCAAAAATGGGTAGATTTCGAGAAAAAAATTATTCGAGTAATGAATTCAAGCGCGCGTTCGCGATCATCTGGATTCCGCACTGTAAAGTAGCGCCTCGTCTGTACGAACGAAGCGGTAGCGTTTGGTGGGAAATGCAGATGACTGCGCGCGCACTTGAATTCATTACTTTTTTCCTATATATTTTTCAATTAGGAATTTTTCCTCAAAAAAGGGTGGAGGTAGGGGTCTGAAATTTTGGTCATGAATGTATCTCAACAGTATCTAATTACCACCTTGATTTAGATTTTTTTGAACAAAAAAGGCCGTTTTGTCGAAAACCAACTTTTTCAAAATTAATGATAAAATTATTTAAAAGATATAAAAAAATTGCAAATACAAAAAATGTTCTTAATTTTATTTCCAATGACTTGTTTCCAAAGTTTGTCTCTCGAGTCATCCCAAGCTGCAAAAAACACGCTTCCAGATTAACATTCCATGTAGTTTAACCTACGAAATTGATAAGAATCGCCATCTTGGATAAAGCCAAATACAAAGTCTTTCAAGTACTAATTTCCTCAGCCTTGGAACGACGATTCGAATTAAATAACTATCTCAATTCGTTGGAAAAAAAATTACATCCATAGGCAAAAAAATCATAGGTTTTCGATTATTTATTAATCCTACCAAAAGTAATAACAGTTTTAAAAATGCAGTACAAAATTAAAACATACTAGGTACAAATTATGCGATCAGTCTTCATTTTAGAAAAAAAATGTATATACAGATTACTCATACACCTAATTCATATCTTATTAATTGAACGCAGTGTTGAAGCTGGAGCATAAACATTTAGAAATTATCCGCAAGCTATAATAAATAAAAAAAATACAAAACTTAATTAACAAATTGCGATTCTCTTCGCGTATCTGAATTCATCGCGTATATTTTTCAGCCGCCGATTTAAAAATACATCCGAGGTGTTTATAAATAATAAAACAATTAACCGAAATTTCTTCGATAATGTTAACGAAATTGTCAAAATAATTTGTTTACAAATAAGCATTTCAACAGTTGCGTTGTTGATTGTAAAAAGAATTTATTTTTACTTGACTTTCATTTATCAAGTACAATCGAATAAATTAATATGAAAAGTTAATTCTTGTAGGAAAATAATTTAAAAATACGTTGTCAGGAGGAATTTTGTTTTGATACAATATATACAGGTTTTTTTTAGCCTGATGTACTTCACGTATGACAAATTAAAACAGATGTTGCGGTGTTACGAAACATAATACATACAAGAGTAATGTAGAGATTGAATACGTCGATATAATATAATGTAAGCTCTTAATTCCACGCGGCCTGCGGCGTCGCATTAATATAAACATCGAAGTAAAACATATTCCATACGGTTTAATGTACCATTATTCGCGATCGTTAACGCATAAGCGATATAATGAAGAGGGAAAAATCTATTAAAACACGCATCGCAGCAATAAAGAAACGAAGTCTTGGAAAACTCGCAACAACAAAATCATAACACATATTAAACACGACTTACGAAGAAGGAGTAGAAGAGCTAAGAAAAATAAATAAAATACAACATTCGTTATACAGTCAAATACTCGAGATTCGAGACGGTTGTGAGGAAAAAAAAAACAGTAACCGGCAGACCATCGAAAAATTACAACTCATTTTGACTAGAATTGACAATTGAAAGTTCTTAATTATACGTCACATACACAACCACAAACCGAACGGAAAAAGCCACTTAGGCTTGGCCGAAATTTACGATAAAAAACCGGAATTTCTACTCGAGAAAGGCGTCATACACGATGGTTATTGGTAACCAGTAATTTTATAAAGAACTGTATAGGAACTGAAATTGAAGAGTGGTTATAACTCTTCGATAATTCCGGCCATGGTTAAAAATTCGCGCCATTTCAGCATAACGTTTCGACGGTTTGCTTCGTAGATGGTTGATCATTTATGACAGATGGCGTTGCATTTGAAGAGATACCGTTCCTGGACGACGAATCGCTCACGAACCATTTTCGCTTCACTGCATTCCAAACCTGCGGTTGACAGCCTACCACAATGAAGATAAAAACACCTTGCAATGCATTCAGCAAATCTGGCAGATACCATAAGTATAGCGGGCCGCCGATCGCCCACGATAAAATGTCCATAATCCAGGTGATACCCATTACGATAACCAATTTAAGGCATATGTGACTTAGGGCGGTTCTGTAACAGAAAAATTATCGCGTTATCGATAAATCGTCATCGTGTAATATTAGCTTTACAATATCGTTCGAGGTTTTTTTTTTGTTGGTGTGGTTTCGTTCTTTATACGAATATATCGGTGTTGTGGTCTTATGCGGGCACGTCGTTGTGGAGAAAACGCCGATTTAATGCAGCGATCGCAAAGAGAACAGGGTTTTATCGAACATAGCGACTTATCAAATTTATATCGGTTCACTGATGAAAGAAAAACCAAACCCTATTTGGTGTATTTTCATTGGGTGTTTTTTTTTTAGAAATTGTGATGACCTCAGAGTAAAATATTGAAGACAAAAATTGCTGGAAATCGAATGAGGAACATTTTTTATAATGAATATTTTTTTTCTATATCCGTAAGTTTTGCTGTAATGTCGGTATGGCGAATTAAATTCATAAGTTGGGGCATGAGAGGTTTGGGGTGACTTGAGCGAGAAATTTTTAAAACAAAAGTGATGGAAATTGAACGGAAGACAAAATAAAATTAATAGAAATCGTCATTTTAAAGAAAATCCTATTTTCTAGACACGATTTTATTTACTTGGATTTGAGAAAAAGTATGGAATGTATTTTAATTCGATTAATTAAGTATTTTTTTATTTAATTCACGCATAATGAATTAACCACCTAGCGACTTCTTATTCACTAGTCGGGTTTTTTAATAAAAACCAAGGTTATTACTTCTATTGTCACTAGGAGTGGGGGGGACCACATTTAAAGTTTGTTTCGGGACCGCAGGAATCCATTTTGACCATTTTTATCGATGTTTGTATAAATACAGTATGTGATATAAAATTTGTTTTTGGTGTTTTATTCGGGTCAGTTTCAACAAAAAAAGTTCAAATTCGAGTAATAGGGTTCTTTTGGCGAGTCCACTGGGTGACCAGAAATGGGATGACCTTGGATCAAAATTAGGATAAGTTACCTTTTTCAGAGGAACGGGAAGAGGGGTGAAAAAAGCAAAAAAGACTAAAACATGAACCAATCGAAAGAGCATTAAAGTATGTACAACGTACCCAAAAATCAGCGTCTTAAACTATTTAAGAGGGGAGGCCACCCTATTATTTGACATTGAAAAAATTTTGCGTCGTGGATGCACCCCCCTCCCTTCAATTAACCTAGGAGGTCGTGCTTTGGCATATATATGTAGGGAGTGCTGCCATTTTGTTGAATTTTTGCTACAGCTATAATGGCAAGAAAATACCACAGGTTACACGTGACATTTGAAAATTATGCAAAAAATGCCACGAAAATAACACCTATTTGTGGTATTGCGGTGCGCATGCGTTAAAAATAGTTACGCTTGCGTAGAACGTATCATGCGCGCGTACAACGAAAGAGTGTCCGAATAGCGTCTTTTAAGGGGTATCGACCTTTCTCCTCATCCCCACCTTTATTTAACCTCAAAACACAAGATTTTTGGGTCTTTTTTTAGCAGTTTTTAACTTTGTGTCATGACTGCACCTCCCCCCCCCCCTAATTGACCTAAAAGGTCGTGCTTTGACATGTATATGTAGTGAGTACCCGAATAGCGATTTTTGGGGGTATCGACCTTTCGCCTTATCTCCACCTCTTTTTAACCTAAAAATCATGATTTTGGATATTTTTAATAGTTTTCAATTTTGTGCCATGGCTCAGCCTCCCAAATTGACCTGTGAGGTCGTGATTCGGCATGTACATGTAGTGAGTGCTCAAATAGCGTGTCATGACTGCACCTTCCCCCTCTAATTGACCTAGAAGATCGTGCTTTGGCATATATATGTAGGGAGTGCCCGAATAGCGATTTTTGGGGGTATCGACCTTTCACCTCATCTCCACCTCTTTTTAACCTCAAAAAACATGATTTTTTGGTCTTTTATTAGCAGGTTTTAACTTTGTGTCATGACAGCAGCCTCCTCCCCACATTCTACCTAGGAGGTCGTGCTTCGGCATGTACTTGTAGTGGGTGACCAAATATCACCTTTTGGGGGTATTGACCTTTCACCTCATCCCCACCTTTTTTCAACCTCAAAAATCATGATTTTTGGGTCTTTTTTAGCAGTTTTTAATATTATGAATTGACCCAGAAGGTCGTGCTTTGGCATATATACATATGTAGGGAGTGCCCGAATAGCGATTTTTGGGGGTATCGACCTTTCACCTCATCTCCACCTCTTTTTAACCTCAAAAAACATGATTTTTGGGTCTTTTTTATCAATTTTTAACTCTGTGTCATGACAGCAGCTTCCTCCCCACATTTTAACTAGGAGGTCGTGCTTCGGCATGTACTTGTAGTGGGTGCCCGAATATCGCCTTTTGGGGGTATCGACCTTTCACCTCATCCCCACCTTTTTTCAACCTCAAAAACATGATTTTGGATCATTTTGAATGATTTTTAATTTTGTGCCATGGCTCAGCCTCCCTTTACCTAGGAGGTCTTGCTTCGATATGTATATACACATAGTGGGTGTCCGAACAGTGCCTTTTGGGGGTATCGACTTTTCACCTCTCCCCTCCCCCTTCAGCTTTGAAAAACATGATTTTTGAATAATTTAATTTGAATCTCTTTTAGCGGTTTTCAATCCTACCTCGTGTAGAATATTTTTTAGAAAAATGTTTTTTTGTGGTAGTGTTGTAGTACTACGTTCACGAAAAACCCAATGAAAAAAAAGCTTCGCAGTTGCGCTGTGAAGATTTTTTTTCCGTTTCATCACCGATCGGAATCTAAATCGAGACGCGATAATTACCGCGTTAAATTATTCCACGCACAATAAAGACAAACCCGCGATTCAATTTTTCCACGTATAAAACTTTCTACTTTATATCTACGATTTCGCGAGCTCACCCTTTTTACATCCAAACAATACAGAACACAAGAAGGTTTTGAAATGTGGAAAAAAAGTGGTACAATAAACGAACGTCTGTTGATACCGCTTCGAGGTAGAAACCTTCGTTTTAACGGTTTTCCTCGTAATTAAAGGCATTTAAGGTTGCATTTTGATCGGAAACAGCGATATGTATTCTACGCGATGCGCTCGTTTCGGAACGAAAAATTCCCACTGGAGGATTTTCAAGACGCGTTTAATCCGCTGCGAATTAGTTTAGCTTGTCAATGCTATTTCGAGATCGTACCTTTCTGTGGTAGATTTAACGCCTTCTCTTTTCCATAAACCGCATGTCAATTCTCTGGTTGTTGCGGCGAATAATAGTACGTTGATCATCAAAAGAAATCCTATTGGTCCGAAGAAATAAAAAAATAACTCCGTGTCTCCTGCGAACAGAAAAAAAAATACGAACGTTCAATTAATTAATCCGATCGAACGTGTATAGCCATGCGAATTGTACTAGATCAAAATACAGATCGGCGAATACGGTTGAATAAATTTCCAATATGCGATCGGTTCTTTTCGAAGAGCCTTCGATGAGACATTCCATTATATGGGGAGCGCAGAAACGCGATATAATAAAAATTGAAACCGTTAATATTTCTCCGCCAGACTATGGGGTGGCTACTAAAAAGAAACCAAGAAAAGAACTCGCCTTACGAAACGATTAGGGGAGAATACACATCGGTGAAGATATACTCGGCGATACAATAACATAAACGGTCTGGCAGGATAGAAAAAAGCGAAAACGAAAAGGATGCAGAACTGGATTCTTGTAACGAGGGTAGTAAAAGAAGCGCCGCCATAAAACCGAATCATGCGCAACCTTAGAATTACATAGGAACAAGTTTAAATGTGAATGTTAAGAGAGCGATTGTAGTTTTGAGGATACTCTTAATTACACTACACCGTGGAACCGTTATCGAGGTGTTTTTCTACGCTCGCGGAAGGGTGACTGTGGGTGAAGATGTTCAGGAAATTACCGCGTTAATGCTTTTTTCTCCTCTCTTCGAGGGAATTTCACACAGACGTTTACACTGTTTGGGTTTCATCGAATCGAAACGGAACGACGGAGAGTAACACGCGTGGTTTCTTCTATGCGCCACGAAGTTCATTTGGGAGAAAAAACAAAAGAGAATTATTCCGCTAATAAGAGTATCCCTGTCTGAATTCGTGCAGCGCAGATGAACGAATAATATAACAATTCGGATACGCTTTAGATACCCAATGCTTACGTGGGCTTTGGCTTTGGCCAAAATGGCGACTGTTCAATTTCATGGCATGGTAAGTTCTGCGGTGTGTTTATGTCGAGGCGTTTTCTGAAGAGCAGGGATAACTTGAGAGAAAAACTTTTGAAACAAAAGTTGTTGGGAATTCAACGAGGAACATATTTTGTAATTAATATTTTTTCGTATCTCTTCAAATTCCGCCTGTATTTTACTATTGTAGTATATCGCAGAAGTCCCGCACGGTACCTTTTCTTTTTGATTGGGAGGGGGGATGTACTTCACCCGTGAGGTGCTATAAAAGGATCAATAAATTTTGACCTACATACAGGGTGTCCTTTAGATCACAAAATGTGTTATTTCTCGAGAAAATCAACTACGAAAAAAAATTTTGCAACCGGTTCAGCAGTTCCCAACCAGTTATTGATAACCCCTTGAAAACAAGGAGATATTGAAAAATTTTTCAAACAAAAGTTGTAGAGCTTAAAAAACGGTTCACTTTTTGTAGAACTCATTTTTGCAACCGGTTCGTTAGTTCACGGCCAGCAGCCGATGTTCTTGTGGAAATGTTGATAAGCGAACAGTCATGGGCAATCGATGACCACAGTAAATAAGAAATAGGAGAAAATGTTTCAAATAAAAGTCATATATCATTAAAAAATATTCAATTTTTATTCTATTCATTTTTGCAACCGGTTTGATATTACTCTAGTAGAAGAAATTTTTTTCAGGAATGTTGTTATAGCTTTGCTTTCGAGTATTCGCCGTGAAATAACGAACCGGTTGCAAAAATGAGTTCTACAAAAAGTGAACTATTTTCTACGCTCTACAACTTTTGTTTGAAAAATTTTTTAATTTCGCCTTGTTTTCAGCAAATTATTGATAACCGGTTGAAAACTGCTGAACCGGTTTAAAACATGTTAACCTCCCTTCCCCTTCCCATAAAATGCGCCTCACAGGAGAAATACAAAACCGGTGGGGTGATAGTGAAAAAAATCCACCGGTTTTATACTTCTTCCAAAGGGGGTCAAAAAATTTCGTAAAAAAAATTTTGCAACTGGTTGAGCGGTTCTCAACCGGTTATCATTACTCTTTGAAGAAAAGAGATACGAAAAAATTTTTCAAACAAAAGTTGTAAGACGTCAAAAATAGTTCAATTTTGTAGGATCATTTTTGCAACCGGTTCGATATTTCAGGGCTAGCGGCCGATGTTCTTGTCAAAATCGTGATGAAAAAGAAGTCATGGACAACCGATGACATCAGGAAATAAGAGATAGAGGAAAATGTTTCAAATAAAAGTCATAGAGCATCAAAAAATATTCAATTTTTTTTCCTATTCGTTTTTGCAACCGGTTTGATATTTCAAAGCTAATGCTTGAAAGCAAAGTTGCAATAACATCTCTGATGAAAATCTCTTCTAGTCATAGAATATCGAAAAGCAGTTGACGTGTTTTCGTGAGGCTCGGGGTGACTTGAGACAAAAGTTTTTGAAATTAAAAATGTCGCTAGTTAAACAAGGAATATTTTTTGTTATAAGCATTTTTTTCATATCTCTTCAAATTTCGTCACAGTTTCACTGTTTTGTACACATCGCAAAAAAAATCTTCAGTTTGAGCGTTTTCGTGAAGTTTGAGTCATTGAAAATTAAACGAGAGACATTTTTTGCATTGAAAATTCTTTCCTATTTTTATAAATTCTGTCAAAATTTTACCATATTTTTAACATAGCAAACAAAATTCATCAGTTAGGGTGTTTTCGTGAGATTTGGGGTAACGAGGGACAAATTTTTTGAAATTAATGCTGTTGGAAATTGGATCAGGAATGTTCGTTGTAGTGAGTATTTTTTTTGTATCTCGTCAAATTTCACCTTGTTTTTCATTTTTTAACATGAAGCAAGTAAAATTACATTTGCGAGACTTTTAATGTGACTTGGGGGGGGGGAGAGGGGGAGTTACATTTTTGAAACAAAATTTATTAGAAATCAAGTGAGAAGTACTTCGATGTTTTATATTTTTTCGTAGTCAAATTTTACAATAATTTTGACACTATTTTCAAAAAAAAAAACATCAAATTACAACAAATTCAAAAATTCATCTTCTAAAAGCTTCCAAGCTCAGTACGAAACACGTTGCAGGAGAATTAAGTTTGCGATGATGGTATTTGTGAAATTGTGATAAAATTTGAAGAAAAATGAAAAAATAATTTTTACGAAAAACGTTTCCAATTTGATTTCTAACAACTTTTGTTTTAGAAATTTTTCTCTTAGTTTGCTAAAATTTCACAAGAACTCAAAAATGTGAAATATTATTTGGGGAAATTACAATATCGTAAAATTGTGAACAAATTTGAAGAGATTCGAAAAAATTTTCTTCAAAAAAATGTTCCTCATATGACTTATAATAATTCAACTTGTAAAATTTTTGTCCTAAGTCACCCCAAGTCTCACAAAGACGCCCCAATTCAGGAATTTCGCTCGCAACGCTGACAATATAGCGAATTGTGACGAAATTTGAGGCGATATGAAGAAAATGTTTATTATAAAAAATATTCTTCAGTTAATTTTCAACAACTTTCGTTTTAAAACTTTTTCTCTCAAGTCATCCGAAGCTCTTCAGAAACCGCACCAACGTGAATACGCTACGTTGAGTTTTTTTTTAATCGATAAAAATCGCCATCTTGGATGAAGCTGAATAGATATATCAACGATGAAGTAAAAATGTAGAAGCATTTAGTAATAAATCAACCTCATTCATCGCCCTAATTTACATCACGTTCGAAACTGACGCGAATGATTAATCATACAGTTATCACTACGATTAAAAACGTATTAATCTAATTTACCTAAATGAATCATACGCAGATAATTACTCGATATACATAATCGCTCGTTACTTACCATCAAACCAACAACTATTGTTTCCAAATTTCGGTCTCAAAATAGTGGGATATTGCTCGCTGAAGACTTGATCCATGAGGACGCCGATACCAACGACGATCAACGGTATACCCCACGCGTACAGCCTATAAAGTGCCAATCTATAGGTTTCTTGACCTTTATCCACACTCGGTCGTAGATCCCTGCAACGGAATAAACGATGTAGGAAATTCACTTGGAAAATATCGTCGCGAACGGCGAATGTAAACGCGTCACGATGAAATAGCAATTCGTGGCATCGACGTGACAACCGAATTCGGTGGTATTTTAAAATTAAATCGTGCATGTAAACACGTACACCGTGTAAAAACGATCCGGTGAAAAATTACATTCACCGAGTAGGAGTTTTTCGGCAAATGATACCGCGACGATGTGATACATACGTCACGAATATTTGCGTTATTTCAATTCGTCGTGAAGAATCGCCGAGCCGCGAATATGCTATCGAAAAAAGTTCTCAAACGTCCAAGTTCTTCGACGTACTCACCTGAACGTCCACCAAATATTGAAACACATCGTGTTCAGCCAAAAGAACGACGCTAAGAAGAAGAAATGACTTGCCGTTGCTGTAAACAAACAAAAAAAAATTGAAAATTTTCCTTGTGGTATTTACTCGTAGTATACACGACCGGAAGTACCTATCGGGAGAATAATTACCGTAGTAATGAGATCATTCGCCATTATAAACGTTCTCTTATCATTCACACTTCGTTTTTTCGCTACACAATGCAATATCAACGAACACGTGTCGTGTTTATACCTTAGCAGATTATACGCTATTTCATCAGCACATATGGACTTGAAAACCATCGCAATAACTTGATGAAACGTGCGATAGTCAATTGCGAATAGGAAACAAGCGTAGGTTTGTGTTTACGGTAAAGATGCTGATAACGATGATAACATACTTAACAGGGTTATTAACACAGATAAGAAGTGACTGAAAAGCAATGATAGTTTTCAAACGTATCTTGAAAATATCTACGAAGTTTATCGCGAAATTTTCTAGATTATATCTTGAGGTATATTCTGGAAAATCGTTAAATTGCTGCTTAGCTATTTTGGAAATAGCCTTGAAGAGGTATCCGAAATTTTGATATTTCGAGAGTTGAAAATGCACAAAAATTGTAATTTTGGGTTGATTATTTTTCTGTTGAATTTCCTCGCAATTACAACATCCTATAATTTATTTTTCTGGGCGGAAATCTTAAATAAATGAAGTTGTGATGAGATGACAGTCATTCAATGAATGGAACTTCGATGATAGTCAACTCGAAGACGTGATGAGATTTAATGATTCTATGAATATTCATCAAGTCATCAATACGTAATATCCAAGATGGCAATTCTTATCATTTTTATTGGTTTAAATGTGAAATAAACACCAACTTCACAAAGTAGTCGACTTTTTCGAAAATAATGTGAGAACTATTGCCAACGAAACGATACATAGAGCGCGCTGCAACGATATTTTGAAGACGGTTTGCTATGAACTGTTATACATGAGAAAATTGTAGTTTTTAAATTTTTACTCGAAAACGAGAGGGTTTTAGAAAATTTTTCATCTTTTATAATTTGAAGAAAATTAAATTTCCTATTTTTTGATATAAAAACGATTACGTTTTGATCATTTTTAAGGCTGTAAAGCTCGTTTCTTCTCACTAATTTTAGCTTTTTTCAACATTTTGCAATTTTGCATTAAAATTACCTCGAATTTATGTCCGAAACACGAATTTTTTGTAAATCTCGAGTTTAATTTCCGATAACTTTTGTTTTGCAGGATATCTAGCATGCAGTGAAAGTTGTAAAAGTAGTGAAAAAGTGGTGAATTTTGTTAAAAGTAGTGCAAAGATTAAAAACCCGAAATATTTTTGAAAAAATTGCACTAAGAGTGTTCATTTTTGATAAATTTATTGGCAATTTTTTATGTATTGGCAGCACTGATAGAATATGTGACGTCATATACTTTTTTTCAATAAGCATATAATACGTTATTTTTTTACTGTTAAAATTTAATTTTTTTGCGATTGAAATTTAATTTTTTTACTACTAAAATTTAATTTTTCTACTATTGAAATTTTTTTATTATTGAAATTTAATTTTTTTACTGTTGAAATTCAATTTTTTTACTATTGATGTTTAATTTCTTTACTTTTGAAATTTTTTTACTGTTAAAATTTTATTTTTTACTACCAAAATTCAATTTTTTTAGTATTAAAATTTAATATTCTGACTATTAAAATTTTTTTATTATTGAAATTTAATTTTTTTACTATTGAAATTTAATTTTTTTACTGTTGAAATTCAATTTTTTTACGATTGAAATTTAATTTCTTTACTTTTGAAATTTTTTTACTGTTAAAATTTTATTTTTTACTACTAAAATTTAATTTTTTTACTATTAAAATTTTTTTCACTATTAAAATTTAATTTTTTTACTATTAAAATTCAACTGTTTTACTATTGAAATTTTTTTACTATTGAAATTTTTTTTTACTATTAAAATTTAACGTTTTTACTGTTGAAATTCAATTTTTTTACTATTGAAGTTTAATTTCTTTACTTTTGAAATTTTTTTACTGTTAAAATTTTATTTTTTACTACTAAAATTTAATTTTTTTGCTATTAAAATTTTTCTATTATTGAAATTTAATTTTTTTTACCATTAAAATTGAAATTTTTTTTATTTTAGAGATTTAATTTTTTTACTATTAAAATTTTTTTACTGTTACAATTTTATTTTTTACTACTAAAATTAATATTTTCACTATTAAAATTTCATTTTTTCACTAGTG
>QBDW01006094.1:0-20004 GCA_003261595.1 Maconellicoccus hirsutus | reverse complement strand
AACACACAAAATTTAACATCCTTGAAATAAAATTGCTTTGGTATATTTAACATCCTTAAAATAAAATTGTTTTGGTATATTTCGCACGAATTGTAGTCTGCGTTTAAAACTTAAAAAAGTATATGGTAAAAATATAACGCGCGAAATTGTATCTAAAAATCGGGCTACAATTCGTGCGAAATATACCAAAACAATTTTATTTCAAGGATGTTAAATATACCAAAACAATTTTATTTTAAGGATGTAAATATACCAAAACAATTTTATTTTAAGGATGTTAAATATACCAAAGCAATTTTATTTCAAGGATGTTAAATTTTGTGTGTTATGTTTTCAAATTTATACGAGTATATTATTTGTTATTAATCATTATTTTGAATTTTTGTACGAGAAATAAATTGATGTTGATTCCAAAAATTCTTCTATTTTCATTTTTTAATATTTTTGACTTCCCCTTCACCAACGCTTTTCCCACAATTTACTAAACTAAGGTTGTAGAAATTGAAGTACAAATTTCTATTACGCTGTTCGAGTTCAAGTGTTTAGATATTATTTAAAGACCCAAAATCATATAAATATGAGAAATGGAAAATTAAATGTTAATTTTTATGTCTTTTGCTTATATGTAGTCAAGAACAGCAAAAAAAAGTAGAAATTCTTCAAATTAGTTTAAAATTTCAAAAAATTTCAATACACTCGCATTAATCCGCTCGTATACGACTAGAAATGTTTCCCTAAGGGGGCGTGTCTGACATATTTCCCTTACCGCACCTTTTGACACGCTCTACAGTCCACCAACTTCGCTTAGTGAAGTATCCAGATATAGTTAGTACGTCCGTGGTCACAATGTATGTTAGCCGAAAGTTCCTCCCCAGAAGCAGCACTACACACTATTGCGGTGTCATCCGCAAAGCTATACAATGAGCCAATCAGCCGTATATTCAGTAAGTCGTTAACATAAATCAAGAATAAGACGGGACCAAGATTACTTCCCTGAGTAGTAGTAGTAGTAGTTAGTAGTGATAGTACAAATACTAAAATTCATTAAAGTTGGAGATTCGATTAATACATTTCTCGAATTGCAGTGCAGTTGGACAACTATGCACTAGTCTTATTGCTTTGTTAAATGTTAATTGAAAGCTCGTAGAACTAGGATGGCGAGATACCCATTTATTACGTATTGTGTTGTCATAAATACTGATCTCACGTTCGCATCGTATCTCTTATTTTTATACTTACACGTAAATTTACGAGTACCTTGTACAGTGTACAGCGTACATCTACGTGTACCACATGACGTACGTTACATGCATACAACAAAAGTATAGGCCTATTTATACTATACAAAGGCGAAACGGACGCTACGCTCCATAAATTGGCCGCAAGAAACGTAAAGCCGGCACGAGAGACGGGGTAAAACTGGGCGATGCGTTTGGGATGGGGTCCTGATGAGATCGCAAATAACCCAAAACATCAAACATGCATGTCTACGTGTAATTACATACGTTACGTACTGTATGCCAAGGTTTTTTCGAGGAAGGAAGGGGGTGCGGCAAAATTAGCGACAATCTCAACCGTTCGTTAATCTAACAATTTGTGGCGAAACGCGAACGAGAATTAATCGGACACTACGTACGAGTAGACTGTAGTTGTACACTTGGCTTACCTTCAGTACTTCGAATAGCGGCACATTTGTCGGATCATTCGGGTCTAATTGAGCGCTTTTCAACCAATGCTTCAAAGTTGATGAATTCGGTGGCTGTACTGGAGCAATATTTTCGTTCACAAGTCTGATACAGTGACACAACGTGATGTTTTTATATAATCAAGCACACGCATATACTCGTAATTAGGTACCAGAGTTGTCCACGAGACGGTTATTTTGAATGATTAAATCGTAACCGTAACCGTAACCGTAACCGTAACCGTAACCGTGTGTACAAGTATACGGGTAAACGACCGTTCCGCCGATTTTTAACCACCAGCGTCATAAGCAACAAACGGGTAAATATAACTGTCCTCACGCTGCATCATTTCTTAACGATACGCGTATCGCGTATCTCTTCACAGAAGGTGAGACCGAAAATAAAAATTCTACCTCACTTCGTTCTCCAGATGTCGTTCAATAAAAAAAAAAAAAAATAATATATAATATATAAAATTACCTATAAACGACAACTTGAAGGTAGATAGAATCGTGCCTTTTGTTGATCTACTCTACCTACATTTCGTAGTACGTATGAAGAACAGTCGGACGGTCCCCAGACACTGGTATAACCATGGCAGAATTATCGGCGTATTTGGATACTGGACCGGTGATCGTGCATGGGACCAAATATTACGCGCTGATTGGCCAGTTCCCTCCACACGTCCTTATCAGTATTTATATACGCGCTTACTGCATACCTATGTATACGAAAGTATAGATTCTTTTGTATTTTATACTTATGTGGTTATATATTCATAATGTCCGGCAGTACGTTCGTTTTAAGCTCTTCACATCTACCAGCAAACTTTTAAACAATCATTCTCCCCGACAAATCTGAGTCTGAGGAATGCTACACTTTAAGAGCAGATCTAAAAACCGAAGATGATATGATTTCCTGGGTTAGAGAATTTGGAGAATGAAGCTCCGATGTATTTTTATTACTTAATGCGATTATATTCCTTATGTTCCAACTCAGTATTGAAACTTTTGACGATGAATCGCTGCTTAAAATTCCGCTCAGAAGATCGTTACTAATTTCCATCTATGAAGGTAAACAAAATTATAAATAATACGAGAAATATTGATCTTTTCATAAAGATGCACGTGTATTTATCATCTTGTATCATGACGTCGATTGTGATTTTGTCCGCCTGTCTTGTGAATTTTTCCTTTTCTAACTATATATACCAATACGTTATAGTGCGAATAATATGGGAATTTATAGATACATAAATGTGTGGAGGGAATGGGCCAATCAGCGCGTAGTATTTGGTCCCATGCACGATCACCGGTCCAGTATCCAAATACGCGAATTATCGCCGTCCCCCACTACTAATAACCGTTGTAACCGTTGACGCATCATCCTGGCACATTAGAGGATTACACGGTTAGAACTGTACCTGTACCCGTACCCATAACCGTACCTGTGGTTTGACGGGGCGGTTTACGGTTCCAAATAATCGTCCCGTGGACAACTCGGTTAGGAAATTAGGAATGTATCGATATATCTAGCCTAGGTACATATAAGTGAAGGTAGAAACTACTACTTTTACCGCTACACCATTGCCATGTAAGCTGACCTGTTGGTGTTATTCGACACTCGTTGCAGTGATGGTCGTTGGAAAGTATTCGTTAAGAGTTGCAGGATTCTTGTATGAAAAGGTAAAGTTTTTTTTCGATGCTCATTGAAAGGTTCATAAACGAAGAAAGTGTAATATGAATGTTGTCCAAAGGTGTGTGTAATTATTTTCGCATTTGTCACTTTTGAGACACCGCGATGGTGCGGAGGCGGTTTTTATCTCAGATCTTGGCGTTTTTTTTTTCGCATTCGCGGGACCTCACTTTGAATGTAGATGACTTCGTGTCGAAGTTCTCAATGAAAGTTTTCAATCAATGAAATGACACCCACACCCACACCCTTTTCAAAAAATCACTGTTCAGAAAAGCGACCATCTCTATCCGCGAGTGGTAACGAAGCCAGAAACCCACCAGGATGGGGGATACTACCGGAAAATAAAAAGGTCGAAATCGCTTTGACGCGCTTCAGCAGCTGATGCGCGTACCTATACGTCTATCACCTATTTCCGTACCTAGACCTATGTAGGCCTACTGGTGCATACAGAGTTGAAAAAAAATTTTTTTTTTGTTTAAAACTTTTAAACGTTAAAAAAATGAAAACTAAACGTTTTTTGGAAAAACAACTTGCAAACAAATCAAAATCAAGCAGAAAATGGAGATATCCTATGCAAGGGTTCCTTCTATACCAGGTAGCCGATTGATCGTGGCCCCCTCCTTGGAAAAATGAACTAGGTTTCTTTTCGGTTTTAACGTCAAAATGACAACAGTGGCTTAAACAGTGTTGAATTGGATATCGCTTTCTTAATTAAAAAATCAAATTTGGTCATAACAATCCATTCGTTTAAGTAATACGAAGGTACTAGGTAGAAACCTTTTGGCGTTGATTTTGTCGAAATAGTATTGCGGAGGTGACAATACTCGTCCGTTATTCGTGGCCCATGCTGTTTTACAAGAGAGCAGCGCTGTCGTATAGCAGCAGGTGAAATCGTCGTCTTCGGCGAACAGTTTGAACGGTAAACCGGAGCCAACGCCCGAATGTCTGATTCCAATTCCTACCTCGTCCATGCTACTGAATTCATACTTCTCAAGTGGCACGTTATCTAAAGTTGCGCCGCTGATAGAAATCAACATAAGAAAGGACACCATTACCGAATGAACTGATGCGACATCTATAGCCAGTTGGCCACTTTCCGCTATCTTCACCTTCCTAATTAAGTAATCACCTACCGGTAAGAAGGTACACCAGTCCAGTACAAGGTTACTACGTAGATCTTAGATACCATACCATATCGTACCGTACCGTACCGTACCTTACAATAAAACCAACCTACCGGCAGACATCAAGTTTATGTTGAGAATTTGTGGCTCTGCTGCGGCTAAATAAAGACAGGTCAGGAAAAAAGAGCACAACTAGTGGCCAATGGGATAGTGTCTAACCGCTAGCTGGCGGTGGCGGCTATTATATGCACACGACAACTAACTAGGTAGGCTACTTGCAGCGGTACCTTTACGGCTTTATGTACCTAACTACCGTCCATTGTACCATATTGCGATCCATGATTATAGCTAATAGCTAGCTAGTAGCTATTAGCTATAGCTATAGCCTACGTAATGTACGAGTTGTATGTACTTGTCATGCAACTGCAAGGTAGAGGTACCCACTACCCACCACTCGTAACGTGAGTATTGTGTATGGTATAGGTGCAATTAAATAATCAACAGATGTACGTACGATACGAGGGCGCTAATTTATCAACTAGCAAGTAAAGTATCTAATGAAATCAACTGCTTGGACGTACCAGTTCGGAATAGGTATGAATATTTCCGCTAAGGGATGCTCGTTAAATATTCCTTTGCTGGGTACGCCGTCGCAAAATACTTGCACCGATAACGTATCCGGCCACTCTTGCACGCGAATCGAAAATTTCTGATTTACCGCGCAGCAGAAATGACGGTCCAAAGACTGCGGCGAAGATTTACACACCTCGTGACCATTATAAAAAATGCGAAACCAGATGCGACTTCGACTAATCAACGATCTTCGTTGAATTTCCCTGTACATAGATAATTGATTGTTAGTCAGAAAGCAGATACGGTACAGGTAGTCAGTTGGTCACTAGTCTTGTATACTCGCAGTGTAGGTAGAGGTACTAGGTAGGCTGCACAGCTAGAGCTAGAGCTAGAGCTAGAGCTAGAGCTACATATAAAGGGTCATCCACCGTTAGCGGGCTTCTTATTTTGGAGCGTCATTGTGAAACCTCCTGTCAAGCTACCTAAATAATCGTGGAAAACAAAAATCGAAAAACACCGAAAAATGTAAAAATGGAAGAATTTGGCCGAAATATGATCTACTCGACGTGGGAAATGTAAACCTTTCCTCTTAGCTAGTAATTACTTAGTGATCATCCAGGTATCTACTACCTACTACCTACTACCTACTACCTACTACCTGTACCTAGCTAGTAGCTAAGCTACCAGTTACCTCGTAGGCCTACATACACAATTACCCATACGTATGTATGTAAATACAATATGTTATTCGGAACTCGTAATCCCAATTTCTTACATTGCACAGGTTAATTCGTTGTCGTTGGTAATTTGTTGCTCGATCAACGAGACGGCGAAGGTTTGTTCGTCAGGTGCTGGCAAGCTCTCAGATACGTCTTCCAAAGCTCTCTCTTGAATTTTGCCGACGTTTGGGTTTAAATTTAAGTTTACATCGGTGTCACTTTGTAGTCCTGTCTGCTGTTGTTGGTCGTGCAATTCTTCAAGCGTTTCGTCGACTTGACTTTTGACTTCGTTTTGCCATTCTTGCATCGAAATTCCACAACCGTCGGTTGTGGATATCACTAATTTTATATTGGAAGACGTGAACCCTTGAATGATCCGCATGCGTTTTAAATCTTTCCAAGTCGACAACAATTTCATCAATAAAGCGTTATCGTTCTTTCCTTCTCGCGTGCGTTGTTTTCTGATTTCTTGTATTTCTAATTTATACCTGAGAAAGAGAGGAATGAGGAAATTGTGAAAGATACGAGTATTAGCAGTCGACTATAATTGCTATTCAGTGTGTATTGTGGAACTTGCGATGAAATACGTATGTCCTGGCCGAAACAATAAAATATTGTCTTCTACTCGTAGTTAAAGGGCAATAACGAAAATAACCCGAACCTAGCAGCTAGCACATACAGTATTGTACTCGTCTAACTCCGTTGTTTTAAGAGTAAATTTTTACAATTTTTCCTTCCTAACCTATTTTTCGAAATAATTATTCGTCAAAACGCTAGATTACGCCAATCAAGATACCCACTGAACTACAAGTTGTGAGCAAAGCTCTCGCCGGAGAGTGGAGAGCTACGAACTGCGAAGCCTGGAACTTGAAAGATGCAAGTCGCGATTTCGTATGATTTTTGCTCCGCGAGTTATATATGTACGCTTAATCGTTGAAAAATATTGCAACACGAAAATAATGATAGGTATACTAGGTATGGCGTGTAGTTACGCGTAGTACATAGTTCATACTACCTAGTACCTAGTACCTAGTACCTACCTACTAGAGTTGTCCCAAGCGACGGTTATTTGGACGGTTAAACCGTAACCGTGACTGTCCAGCCGCGAGCAACGGCGGTCAAACCTAACCGTCCTCGCGCAGTATCATTTCTTGAGGATATCTCGTCACAGAAGTGAAATACGAATTTACGCTTACGCGAGGTGTCATTTGAAAGAGGCTGAAATTTCGCTTCGCGTATTCGCCTCTCTTACTCGTACACTAGGCAGTACTCGTAGACAATTTAGCATGTCGCATTTTTTAGTCTTCCACGGACAGTATTTTAAGTCGAAAATGAAAAAGTTTTATACATATAAAAATATGTGAAAAACTAAAAGTGCTGCATACTCGTACGTGTACGTGTACGTGTACGTGTACGTGTACGTGTACGTACACGTAGTGAACTCGTAAGCAAGGCGAATACGCCAAATTTCATCCTCTTCAAGATGAGGCCAAAAAAGAAAATTGTACCGCGCTTTCGCTTTGTTCTGCAGATATCGTTAAGTTGAAAGAATTAGAAATTGTTAGAAACATACATACTCGTATTATGATCGGATGGCCACGATTATAACCGCGCATAACCATCCGCCTCCGCCCACTACTAATAACCGTTGTAATCGTCAACGTGTTGGTGACGTAAAATTAAGCGGTTACATGGTTAGAACCGTACCCGTGCCCGTGCCCGTGCCCGTGCCCGTGCCCGTGGTTTGACGGTGCGGTTAACGGTTCTAAATAACCGTCCCGTGGACAACTCTGGTAGGTAGTAGGCATAGGCAGCTAGGTACCCTAATACCCTGGCACAAATACCACCTTGCAGCTTGCACCTACCAACTATCAACTACCAACCTGTTGAGTCTTTCTTGGTGCACATTTACCATTTCTCGATTTAGTTCGGTGCGCACGATTGCTTTAAGATTATCGCGCGCCGTTCTCAACGCGCGTAATTTACAACTCAATCTTTTCGTGACGCCCGCGTTCAATCTGTACTGATATTTCTCATAAAGTTGCGTCAATTGATTTGCCAACACGTGTTCGCGACAAAACAGCGGATGATGGGTGAACAAGACGTTTTTAATTTCCAATTCCAACACGTAACACTGTTCGTAATGCAAGTGGACGGTACGCGACTGCGACTGCGACTGCGACTGCGAATACGTACGACGCGTACGCATCATACGAGCATCTCGAATTCCGCAACCAAACAGCGAAGCCTGAAAGCAAACGTCAATTCATTGCGCATTGTAGCTTTCGTGACATTTGAGAATCACGCGTAGTTTACCGCTTCATAACGGAGCATGTGAGAGTTGTCGAAAATATGATCATCGCTAACGCCAACGCCAACGCCATCGCCATCGCCATCGCCGTCATCGTCGTCATCGTCATCGTCGCCAACAATTCCGTCAGAATTTAAGGGATGATAAGCAGATATATCTAAAGGTAACGGCATTGTGATCAATTCGCCGTCTTCCCCGAACCATTTCCTACGAAACATACGTAGTACGCATAACAAGCAGATAATACGTACGAGTATTATACCTATGCCGTTGATGAACACCAAGTTTTCGCTACCGCACAAGGGCACCGATTGGTACCTACTACCTACTACCTACTACCTAGTACCTACTAGGTAAGTATAAAAAGCTCGGCCTCGTGTGTGTACTTGTACGAGTTACGTACGTACATAGACATACGTAGACGTACCTACTACCTACATGATTCGCAGACAAAAGGCCGAAAGGTGATACAGTCGTGTTTTAAGGTGGGTGCCAAAGTGCCTCTAGCCTCTACCAAGGTAGAACGGAGAAAGAGCTTCAGCTTTTCAATTGGTACCTAGCTACCTACTCGTAAATATTAGAAAATAAAAAATTGACTTCTTTCGCAATCTTTGCGTTGGAATTCGTTCGATTTTTGTACCGCCTCAAGTCAAGCCATCAGCCATCAGCCATCAAAAATCTTATAGCTTCGAGATTCATTTACATAATATCGAGCTCGTCTGGACAATTGCCAGGGCTACATTTGAAATTTGTAGGTACGTAATTACGCAGACTGCAGTTAGTAGGTCTAGGTACTAGGTACTAGGTAGAGGTAACTAGGTAGTTGCCGTACTTGGTACCTCTACCTACTCGGCATTAAAATCATTTCAAAATTAAGGTTCTTGTTGGAATGACAATGGTTTTTTCACGCCATGCATACGGTACGAGTACTTTGAATGCAAATAATGCCGTACCCACCACCCGCCACCCACCAACCATCGCCTAATGAATAACTCACATATTTTTCTCGTTAAATAATCTACGATGCATTCTTCGTAAGTTGGAAACAGCTATTTTGGGATAGCTCGGAACGAATAAGCCTTCATCTTTCAAATTCCGCGCACACTGTCGATTTTCGCCGATTCTTTGCTCGATTGGAACTAACGAATCAAAATCAAATCCGATTTATAATACGAGTACGAGTACGAGTACGAGTAGGTAAACTATCTACTATACGTGTACACTGTACACTGTACAGCTGTAGGCTAGGCCTACACTGATAGCCAGCCAGAGCCACTTCAGACACTTCACTTACCTGCCGATATGTCTGTGTAAAAAATTAGTTCTCGCTGTTTACTTTTTCGTTGTTGCTGACCTATCAACTGCGAATGCTTAAATTCTACCGGTTCTACGACAGTTTCTTTCAAGCCCAGGTAATCGGCTGCCAAAATTTTATTTCCCTCCTCGATGTCATTATTCAAAGTTGTTGAAACAGTTGCTATGGGGGTCGCTGAAGTTGTCGCAGTCGCAATCGCCGTTACAGTTACGCTTGACGACGTGTTTTCATCGTCTGCATAAGGTAAACGAATGTAAGCAAAAACTGTTAGCGTTACGCATCTAACGAAAATTTCACACCGAAGGCGGCTTTGCGAGGCGAGCTTAATGCGGATTCGTCGACCATGGTGACGGCACTCTCTTCAGGCGATTTCCACACTTTGGTGAAAAACTTGACACTCATTTCGTAACTGACGTTCTGCCGCAAAAGACAAAAACTTCAATAACAATGTTTATACCAATCCCAATCGGCAAGTCGTACTTAGCCCGCGGCCGGTAGGCGAGAATAGCCTACCAAGTGATTGCAGTTCTACGAGTAGTAGATACAGGGTCATCCACGAAAAGCGAGCCCCTGATTTTGAAAAAGTATTGTGATCCCACGCCTCCAGTAGAGTCCTACCGACTACCGAGATGAACGAGTGCGCGAAGGTTGTTCTACGTACAACTCGTTGCGCGTTTTTTGGGCCAGGTGCAACCCTCCCCTCCCTCCTTCCCTCCCTCCCTGCAAACGTTCTCTCCATTTTCTGGAAACGGTTAAAGAAAAACAGTCTAAACATTATTTTGAGGATTACATCGCAAAAAACGAAATCGCGTGTATCCACGGTGCAAATCAAGTGTGTTTTGATGCGGAAAATCCGCATTCGGCAAAGTTGACCACCCACGCCTTAGCACTCGAAAGAATTGAATTTTTCAGTAAATTCTCTAACCAAACTCTTAGTTAGCGCGAAACAACGCGATACGACGCAATTACAAAATCGCGTCCGTCCGACTAACCTCGCCTCCACATCCACACAGGCTTTCGTTAGAAAATACGGTACCTATTTTTTGAGAGCAAACAAAAATCCCAAAAATGGTTTTTCGACTTTTTTTTCTTGGAGAAAAATTTTGCAGCAGCTCGCACTTGACTCAAAAGACGCGCAAGGAGTTGTACGTACGTCTACGTAGAACAATCTCCGCACTCGCTCATCTCGCGGTAACTCTAAGAGGGGGGGGGGGGGGGGGCGTTGCAATAATTTTTCCAAGTCCAGGGCCCGCTTTTCGTGGATGACCCTGTACTATAGTAAGCGTACTAGTAAACTGCACCGGGACCAGCGAATATGCAAGCCTGCTTCGCGCTAAATCCGTACACCTGATTGGCTAATTTTCACGCAACATGCGCGGAAATTTTTTTTTTCAACTTCTTATCAGTCATCATTATTAAGGTATCGAAATTTATACAAAGATCTTTAAAAACTCGAGTCACTTGCTGACGAAAGTAGGTAAATGTATGAGTACTTGGTAACCATTAGCCCTACATAGTACATACGCGTACTCACAGTAGACGTACATAGGTGCACCGCATACATAATTACGTACGAGTACATTACATACGCACGTACTCGTATACAGACAAGATTAGTAACTTACCTACTTACCGAATCGTTATACGCGTCTGTTGATGCGTGGTTTTTGCTTTTGGTCGATTCCTGTTCGTGATGTTTGAGCTGTTTCGATTTATTGTGTTTTTCTAAAGCCACCTTGACATCGGCTTCTTCCTTCAATAACTAAACGAGCAATGCGATAGGCATATTTTTGATACTTGCTTTGTTGCAAGTAATAACAGTATCAACAATACTTGTACAATGAACGCCAAAAATACGCGTCATTGCTGTCATTTTTACATTTTTACAATATCAAAAATTTATTTTCTTGCGGGCAGGGCACCCGGTACTAGGTACTAGGTAACTGTGTATCGTATACTGTAGCCTATGAAGCTCTAGCTCTAGCTATAGCTTAAAGGAGCGGTATTTTGCGGACCGCTGGAGTTATATGCACCTAATACCGGGTTGGAAGTAGTCAACGCGTGTATTTTGGTTTCCTGGGCACCTCAGACCATGGGCGTCCCAAATTCAAAAATATTTCGTGGCCGAAATAGTACGGGTAATATCACCAAAATATGTATACAGATTGGTCTGCAGTGTATTTCTGAAAATTGCTTTGCAATCGACATACGATATACATTTTCCTTTTTGCAACCCATCATATCGCTAATTCTATGTATTTGAAGACCGTTCTAGTGGCGCCGCGCCGGTTTGGAAATAGTCTTATTTTCATATAAAAAAGGGTTGCGAGTATGTGATTTATGTATGATGGGTTGGAAAATATAGGCCTCCTACGAAATATCATTTCATCAACTTGAAATTTCGTTGATTATTTCCAAGCCATCATACTCGTAAATCACACACTTTTCGCAATCCGTCTCTACATGAAACTAAGACTACATATTTCCAACCCTGCGCCACTAGAACGCTCTTCAAATCGAATTAACGATATGATAATACGAGTATCATCTAGGCCTATCTATCTATGTATGTCGATTACAGAGCAGTTTTCAGAAATACACTGCGGACCAAATGTGTAGGTATATTTTGGTGATATTACCCATACTATTTTCACCAAAAAAATGTTTGTATTTGGGGCACCCATGGTCTGTGGTGCCCAAAAAGCCAAAATACACGCGTTGAATATTTCCAACCCGAATGTTTATTACTCGTACGTATAACTCCAGCGGTCCGCAAAATATAGCTCATGCGCGCGCGAGAGTATACCTATCATCATACGTACTATATCCGTTATACGACCTAGAATAGCGTTTTTGTTAGCATTCTTTTGGAGGTATTTTATGCCTTTTTGTACGTTGTTATGAATATTTGCGACGCCTGATGATGACGATGACGATGATACGTTTGAAAAACCTGCTCTTTCCTGAAATTGATAATCATTTATTCGCAGGCAAAAATCATGTACCTACTCACACTCACTACTTAGTTATTACTACTACTTAGTATACTGTGCAACAGCACAATAGCAACAGCTATGCTCATGAGCAGAAACGGCAACGGCAACGGCAGTGGGAATAACATAGCCTATTGACCATTCATTCGTGTCACTTTAGGCACTAGCCGAGCCCGAGGGATAGGGAAATAGACGTTATCAAAACAGCGGGTCTTGGAATGGCGATAGAAAATCTCGGGATTTATACTATACGGACAGTTTGCATGAACTAAATCTGTGCAGACTATGAAATAAATGCGGACAGTACTCGTACAAGGGAGTGTAGGCCTACACAATACACTCGCGTAATGTACATACTCGTACTGCGTAGTGCGTCCTACCGAGTATGAATTTGCGTACGCATTGCCAGATAAGTTAGCTACCTAAGTAGTAAGTACATGTACATACTACATACCTAACTAAGAACAGAGAAACGTTCCAACATTCAGAATATCGGTGCAACTTCTAGACTTGTAGAAATGGCACTGAACCTGAACATTGAACATTGAACATTGAACATTGAACATTGAACATTGAACATTAAACAGTGTAGCCTACATGTAGACACGTTACAGTTACAGTTACAGGCATCATAATATACGTACTCCGTACTCGTACCATTACGAGTATATACTCGTATGTAAATGTGTAGTATACATACATACAGTCCCATTTCGGTAGTAACTCTGTTGCGATCAGTTTTCTATGATACGACGTGTACGCGTAGTTAGCATTCCCTATCCGGCACGGCAATGCGTAGTAGGCAAATTTTCGCACGGGCCACGGGCCACGGCCTCGGCCTCGGCCTCAGCCTCACATCGTACGTGTACCGTCCGCACCCGTACCGCAATTAGGTTTAGGTACCAGTGTATTTCATACAGATTTAGTTCGTGCAAACTCACACGGGTCTTGCATTTTTACTAGGCCTACCATTTCCAGAAATTATAATACGAGTATGAACATACGCGTAACGTTAACGTTCTTACTTTAACAACGTTAATTCTGTCCTTTAATTTTTCTCTGTACGAACGCGTATCGGATTGCGAAGTTATGCTTCTCCCATCAGCAGATGTATCGATCGAAGCTCTTCTGCTTCGGCTTCCTCTGCTGCATCGCGTTTTTAAACTTTCTTTGTCCAGCGCCGCTGTCGGATCTTCTTCCTTTTGCGATAATGAACGAAGGTATTGGTACGAGTTTAAATTGTGCAGCTGCAGCCACAGCCAAGTAAGGTAAAGGTGAATAGATGATTAGAGTAGATAGCAATAGACGCCGGGGCGTGGGCAGTGGGGCTACGAGTATACTATACGAGTAGGCTACATACAGTATGTAGGTAAGCGTAGGTGTTACTCGTAAGTGCCGGGTATCTGGTTCTGGTTGTTGATGGGTTCGCCAGGAAAATTAAATTACTAAACGGTAAATTACACATCTTCTCCCTTTTCTTTTCGTTGTGTAAGATAATCATGCGTAAAGAGAAAAATAAATGAATAAAACACTGTCGAGGCAGATTTGCCATTTTACCTTTGTACGAGTAATACGGGTATTACCTAACTTACTACTTTTCAAGAATTAGATTTAGTCGGTTCGCAATGGATAGTCGTAGTTGCATGATAATATACGTGTACGTTCTTTTAATTACGATTCAACAGTTATGCCAGGGTGGGTAGGTATTAGGTAATATAGGTAAAGTACCGCTAGATAGTTGGGCGTTGGTACAGGGTACAGGGTACAGGGTACAGGTACCATGTAGAGGTGTACTGTACGAGTACTTCGGTGATTTCTAAGCACCACTTTAATTTGAGTACATTTTACAACAAAACAATTTTTTGCCAAGTTCGTTAAAATTTATATGATCTTATTAGAAAGCGGAAGAAAATGAACTGATTTGGAATTTTTTTCAATTAAAATATTTTACTTGCGGTGCGGGTGGAAAAAAAACTACCATAATTAATATGTTGTCAATAAGAAGAAGGAGGAGGAATAAGATTTGTAACAAGTGAAAATTGACACAAGTAAAATACGTATAGTGTTGTAAATAAGGAAATTCGACTCTCATAGCAATATGTGTACGATTGCGGTTTCAATTTGCGATGTTGCGGCACGCAACGTATCACGCATCACGCATCACGCATCGCACACCACATACGAGTATGAAACTAGAGGTACCTTATGGTTAATTTTATTTTCAAGTCAACTACGAGTATGTTGCGTTTATCGGTATGTACGTGTCAGTGTATATGTAGATGTACTAGATAGCCTACTGATTAGTACATTGTACACTACATACGAGTATGTAAGCAAGTGCAGATGTATGCAGATTAATGCACTTACGTAACCGGCAATTGTCGCGTCATTCGCGAACGACGTTACTTTACTCATTGACAATGATTCGACACGTTCGACTGTTTCCATTTTTTCGACAAAGCCACAATTATGCGAAGGTAGTGAGGAGGACGCAGACTCCGGTGCTTCTGCAGATTTTTCTTTCATAAAACTACTTTCGTTTATCTCGCCGTGCGTTTCGTTTTCTGCGGCCGTTTCTTTTTGCAGAGATATAGTTTCTATTTCTTCCTATTGGTGTCATTTACGTAAAGTTATCGGTATAAAAGTAGGTACACTACCTAGTACCTAGCTACCCGCTACCTGCTACCTGTTACCTACTACCTACTACCTACTACCTACGTACCTACCCGTACAGGATACTAATTTTTGTTATGGATCATGTACCAAGAGAGCAGTTGTCTAATACGAGTATGTGTCCATGGGTGTGCATTACGCACGCGGCCCGGGAAGGAGAAGGATTAAGGAATTCAAATTTCGGATTCCCCTACATTGGCCATAACAAAAAAAAAAAAAAGAAAAAAAGAAAAGGTTGTAGGTGTTAGAGCGGAAAGAACAAATTTTCAACTAGGTACGTACATACATACAGACCGTCCGGTTGATGTTAGTACCCCTCAGCGTCAGCGTCAGCGTCAGCGCAAAAATCCCATCACCATAGATAACTAATACAAATAAATTATTTGCAACCCTAACCGATGTTTATGAAAAATAATCATTGATAATCGATGATTTACTGTTTTCGTACGTTTTTTTTGTACTGTAATTTGCGCGCACTGATGTCCCTATTTACGTTGCGTTGTTTGTTATCTGTTTTAGTGTCGCATGTGGCCACTTTTTACGCGTCAGCTACGTTGATGGGATTTTTGCGTTTGCGCTGGCGCTGGCGCTGAAGGGTACTAACATCAACCGGACGGTCTGTACATATTATAATATTGCATACCCATTACCCATCAAATAGAAGATACTCGTATGTAGTACGTACTTATACTTACACATCCTCGTATGTTGTGAAAGAATTTTTACAATTTTTTATTTTTTTCCTCCTCGAGACGAATTCATTTGCAAGAAAACTAACAAATATACGTATCAATGCCCTAAATGTAAAGTTTTTTTTTTTTTAGGGCTCGTTGTCGGACTCGGGCGATCAAGGTTCTAGAGGGCAATGAATGAACCCACTCCATGTTGAATTTGCAGCTGCTCAAGGCCGTTGCTTCCCCTTGGACTCGGAAAAGATGACAAAATTTTATATTTACGCAAAATGATGTTAACGCTCTGAAGGAGGTGGACCTCACGTTTAAATCTATGAATTATTTTCTCATCCTTCAGCAATGAAGTGCCACAACCCTCGTATTATTATCTGTTTTTGTTTTCAAGGTATGAATTTTTTAGCCAAGTGAAATCACAGAAAACTTACCGAAAAAATGCTTTAACCGATAATTTATTGGCGAAAAAAAAAAGCGTAATCTTTGCGTAGTATCAAAATACTCAAGC
This sequence comes from Maconellicoccus hirsutus, assembly GCA_003261595.1. Taxonomy (NCBI): domain Eukaryota; kingdom Metazoa; phylum Arthropoda; class Insecta; order Hemiptera; family Pseudococcidae; genus Maconellicoccus; species Maconellicoccus hirsutus. The sequence goes on along the minus strand of QBDW01006094.1, from coordinate 3,722 downwards.
AGAGAACAACAGCTAAGCACACTCGCATTCTTATGTCTCATCGAGTTAAATTTAAAACTGTGTGTAGGTAATACTCGTAGGTATAATATGTAGGTGGTAGAGGTAGAGTTGGAGGTACTTAAATGTCGCATTTCGTTTGCAGATGATTTTATTCATTAAATGCAATTTCAACGTCTTTGAAGTAAAAATTACCATAAAAAAATTTCATCCTTTTTCTTCAAAATTCCCCCCCCCCTCTCTCTCTCTCTCTCTCTCTCTCTCTCTCAATCGTGGCTATGCCACTGCGACCGCTTGATAGTAATGAAATACACGCGCGCGCGCAAAGGCAAAGTAATGTACCTATATTACGTATGTGCCTGTGCCTGTGCCTGTGCCCAGTCGCCTACATCAATTCAATGTACAACGTACAATATACTGAAGAAATGTTTGCTTACCCATTCAGTAGGTTTGAAGTGATTCGATGTGGAGGCATCAGCGACGGCCATAGTAGAAAGAGTATTTCGTATTCTTTACTTACTACAATGCTGTATGCGGCGCAGCATATTTTTTCTTCTAATTGCCAAGTTTTCAGTTCGACTGCACAAATCCGAAGCGCGTTTGAACAAAATGAACGAAAGAATGTGTTGTATTAGTGCACCGCACCGCACCGCACCGGCTAGGCGTCGCGTCGGAAAAATTGTTTATAAACAGAGTTACTAGGCAACCAGTACCAACGACGATAGGCGTTTCTTGTCGCTTACTGAATGCATCTTATGAAGGGTAACTAGTAACCAGTAACCGGTAACCACTTGGCCACCCTGATAACAATTTTTGTTTTTTAATCCCACTTGGTGAAATTTGTCTACGCAATCAATGCTGCCAACCAAAAATATTGTACGAAAACGCTAAAAAGAGGGCTAAGATCAATTAGACACCCGGTATACTGGATACTAGATAAGCTACGTAATACGAGTATGTACCTACTACCTACTGTAGGTAGCTAGGTACCCGGTGTCTTAAGACGTGATCTCGGCATACTTTTCAGAGAGGTTTTTTTGGTTGGCATGTATGTAAAAAAAAAAAGAAAACCTACATACTGTACGAGTATTACAGACTTGCAATCAAAAACAAAAATTGTTATCCATCAAAATAGCAAAAGTTACCGCATACCGGGTAACCGACTGATTTTCCTAAACCGTAAAGAATGGGTTGCTGCAATTTAAATATGATAACAGATTTTTCGGTTAAATACGAGTAGGCTACGTACTACGTAGTAGTAAAATTAAATGCGAGCCAGAATTTTTAAAATTTTTTAAGAGCAGCTGCTATGTGGGTAGGGTCGATTATTGATTCTTGAACCAATTTTGAGTTGGTTCAAGTTCATTGAGCAGGTTGAAAAAGCGTTATTTAGAGTAAAAGAGTAAAAAAAGACGAGACTGCCATTTCCTTAATAGAAGCGAAAAAAAAAGTAATTTATTTTGCCGAAAAGGAAAGGAAGAGGGCGCGAATAAGCAAGCGGTCACCCGGTACATCTACATACGTAGTGTACGTAGACGTACTAAATTGTTGATTACACGTGTAGAGAGGTACCTTCTACCTTGATACTCGTGTATGTGTTATGATTTCGAACGTACAATACTCGTAATGCGCCGCGCCGTATGCGAGCGACTGGTGCCTTACTAGCCACTCTCATGCAACTAACATTCTTTCACGTTATTAAAATTGCATAAGCAAACGCCGCAAATACGTACATTTGTTTTTAAAGGTGAGCGATGACGCTTTGGCAAAGCTACAGCTACGATTATCAGCTACGGTAGCTAACTAGTAACTATATAGTACATACGTATGGGTATTAGGTACCTCCTACCTACGTATATTGCGTACCAGCCTATCGGGTGACTGATTCATCGTCGGCTCCCCTCTGAAAATGAATTACTTTTTTTTTGTTTTCATAATAAAAATGGCTGCGGTGCCTCATGTAATGTTAAATTGAATAATTATCATTTTCTTGGTTCAACAATCAAATTCGCTCTCATCAATTCACTTTCAAGTTGAAAAATTGCAATTTACGCGAGTAGTTTTTATCAATTCTAAAAACATCGAATAAATTGTAATTTTTCTACTTGACAACGAACCGATGAGAGCAAATTTGATTTTTGTTGAAGCAAATGAAAATGACGACGTCCAATCCAATTCAACGTTGTTTAGGCCATTGTTGCCATTTTTACAATAAAACCATAACCGAAAAAAATGTAATTTATTTTCCCGAGAGACTCCGCGATCAATCGGCCATGCAGGATTACTTACCTTTTGCGCGCATGACGTTATCATTTTTTTTTTTTTTTTTTTTTTTTGGTTTTGAAAAGTGGTGGACTTTTCCGAACTACGCCCGCAACACGGCCAAATTATTTTTAATAATTTTTTAAAATAGCCTAATTGCAGAAGAATCGTGAACATTTTTTACTTTTCCACTTACGCATAAAACCATTAAAAGTTCTCCTAACCGACTGGGCGGATGTACTAAACTTTTTCAGCAAACGGCGTACTCGTATGTGTATGTTTACGTACGCGTACAGTACGTCCGGTTGATGTTATTACCCCTCAGCGCCAGCGCAAAAATCCCATCGACGTAGCTGACGCGTAAAAAATGGCCACACTTACGCACGTAAATAGGGACGTCAGTGCGTGCAAATTACCACACAAAAAAAACGCACGAAAAAAGTGAATCATCGATTATTAATGATTATTTTTCGTTTTTAAATTATTAATATCAACTTAGATTCTTCATTTTACTCGTAATCAAAATAACGATTTATAAACATCGATAAGACTTCAAAATAATTTATTTGTATTTGTATTACTTACGAGTATGTGTATCATCTATGGTGAAGGGATTTTTGCGCTGAGGGGTACCAACATCAACCGGACGTACTGTACAAGTTAATACATATAATTTATGGTAGCCTGGTAACCTCTGCAGCGAGGAGTGGCAGCATGGAAAATAGAAACAATAATTAGCTCGTGCACTTGTAGACATTCGGTATTACTACTCGTAAGTGATACACATACCTATCTAGGGTAACATCTACAGCGACAAGTTATGCAACAACAACAACAAAAACAAAAACAATGACACTGCGAGTAATAACTATATTAATAGTATATTAACATCAATAATAATAATAATAATAATAATAATAATAATAATAATAACAATAACAATAACAATAACAATAACAATAACAACAACAACAGCAGCAATAACAACACAACGAACACGAACGATGACGATGATGATGAACCGCTCGTATTACGCTAATTCGCTGTAGGTACAAGTCGAGTATAGGAGTATACCTTTATCTCCTACCAAGGCGAAGGTAGGTCCCACAATGTAATTCATAAGTCATACAATATATGCAATACTAGCTGGCACGTAGTACCCTATAGTACATAGGCCTATTTAATGATTATTGGGTAAATACAGGCCTGGCCATGCATAAAATACGAGAATCACCTACCGACCAACTGATTTTATGCGCTAGATAAACAGGTAGCCTATGTCTGTATATATACACATCCTTCATGCATTATGCGGACCGTGACACTACGCAGACTATTTCCAACCCGGCCTTAAATATATACTTGAGTGAGTGTACTTTGAATTTTTAGAGTACTCTTGAGGTATGTAGTAGAGGCAACCTCAGAGGGGTAAGGAAATTTCAAGTTGATGAAATTATATTTCC
>QBDW01006093.1:0-11135 GCA_003261595.1 Maconellicoccus hirsutus | reverse complement strand
CTGCGAGTACTTACTACTTGACGAGTTACTATGCGGTTACTACGCGAGTACGCAATACGTATACAATTACATATACAGACCGTCCGGCTGATGTTAGTACTCCTCAGCGTCAGCGTCAGCGCAAAAATCCCATCACCATACGAGTAGACAAGTAATATAAATTATTTGCAACCCTAAACGATGTTTATAAATCGTTATCGTTAGTTTGATTAAAATGAAGAATTTAAATTGATATTACCTAATAACTGAAAAACGAAAAATAATCAATAATCATTAATAATCGATGATTTACTGTTTTCGTACGTTTTTTTTGTGGTGTAATTTGCACGCACTGACGACCCTATTTACGTTGTTTGTAATCTGTGTAAGTGTGGCCACTTTTTACGAGTCGCGTCAGCTACGTTGATGGGATTTTTGCGCTTGCGCTGAGGGGTACTAACATCAACCGGATGGTCTGTACATACAGTAAGTATGTATTATAGAATAGAAGCGCGGCATTCCACAGAAATCGTTCAAAAGCTATCAGAATTTAAGAAATTTAGTTTAATGAAACGATGTTGAAAACGGTAGGCGTTACAGCAATTTTTAAAGATTTTTCAAAGAAATTGCACAACGCTGACGACGCGACGCGACGCGACGACGACGAGGTTGCATGCCATACTACGTAAGCAGGGTAAAATTTACTCCCGGAAATGAATATTAAATTTCAATTTCGTTCTTTTCATTTTCTTCGTAACCACGATATCAATTTCTCAATCGGGTTTCGTACAATTATTCGTATGCTATTGATAATTTTTTTATACAGTGTACATGTAGGTAGAGGTACCTCTACCTATACCTGCTACCTACCAAACGTACCAAACAGAAACATTGAAATTTCATAAGCAGGTATTGTATGAAAAAATGAACTCAACTAGGTAGTAGGTAGCTTAGCTACTAGCTACTAGCTAAGTACATGGCCATGGATGCTACATGCATACAACGTACATCTACATACATGGTATTTTTATGCTTGAAACGAATCGATGGTTGAAGGCGAATTTTGTTTGCTTGCACACGTAACGGGTGATTTTTGAACGTCAAAATGAGACACAGTAAGTTCGAGAACCTAACTACCTACCTAGGTAAAGCGATTTTATCTGAAATCAAAATCGAAAGCAGTAGTCAGATAATTCACCAGTTCATTTACGTGTAGCTTTGCTTTGCTACGCAACGTTTGTTCGTGAAATCGAAAGAACATAAAACGGATGTGGACGACGGACGGACGGACGGACGGACGGACGGACGGACAGACGGACAGACGACAACGCGACTGTAATGCAACTTATTGGTAATAGGTGGTGGCCGCGTAACATTCCAGCTATTTATAATGTCTGCTAAGCAACATGTATCAAAGTTAATATCGGAAATATGTCGTAAAATTCTATTTAGCTGTTATTGACGAATTGATAGGGCACGACACGATATGAACATGTGACACACGACACACGTCACAATACGTCGTGTAGGTAGCTAGGTACTCGTACGCAATTCAACGAGTGTTGCTATTGCTAACAGCAATAGGTATGAGTATTTGTACACGCACACACGCGCACACACACGCGCACACACACATACACACCGGAGTGGCAATGGCTTGAACTATGTTAAATTGGAGATGATTTTTTTCAATATAAAATCAAATTTGGTCTCATCAATCCGTTTTTAATTTGAAAAATTACAATTTACGTAGGTAGTGTAGTTTTTATCAAGTCTAAAAACATCGAGTAAGTTGCAATCTTTCAAATTGAAAGTGAATTGATAAGAATGAATTTCGTTTTTTATTGAAGACAATGATGTCCAATTTGACATCGCTTTTAAGCCATTGCTGTCATTTTCACAATGGAACCAAAAAAAAGTAATTTATTTTCGTGGGGAAGGGGAGGTACGAACAATCGGTCACTCGGTACGCAGTACGCACCACGCAGTACGTCCAGGTATAGGTACACCCTATTGCTACATGACATCCGGGTTCCGCGTATACTTGATTTGCACGAAAATAAGCAACACCATTGCGACTGTATTACACGTTGTCTCACGTACGTACGAGTACGTATTTAAGAATAACAGAGCTTGCGGAATGGAAGCCAAAATCGTTCTACGGACACGGACACCGACACAAGCACAAAAATGAGAAAACTCATTTCTCTTCTCATATCCCTACAACGATTCTGTATTCCAAATTTCTGTATGGTGAGGACGAGTATATCGTCGAAGGCGACAACGAAATTGGGAAAGCGAAGTAACGAGTGGAATTTTGTACGAGTATACTTTACAATAATACCATCTACTACATAGAAAAAACACGATCGTTTTGATTTATTACGAGCAGACATTTACCAAATCAGTTGTACTACTACTTATTTTGATTTAGATGTCCAACAACATTCATGTAGGTGCTGTAACCAAGTGCGTATGTGTGTGGGGGAGGGGAGGCTCTTTCAAGACTCTGAATTGGTTCTTCCAGATGGAATCCATACTTATGCAAACCAAAAAAACACACACACAACTCTTCGCGTAATTTTTCATGTTCAAAAATCGCAAAAAAAACTTTTTGAAGAACGAGAGACTTTTTGTAAGCGTACGCGGAAAAAGCTACCTTAGAATGATTTTACGCGATGTTGTGTTCTTTTTGTTGAGTTTTGAATTAAATTTTGATTGATACCCGTATAAATCATGTCGTAAGTACGGTACGGTACGGTACGGTACGGTACGGTACGGTACGGTACGGTATAAACGACTATTTTTTTCTTTTGCTTTTTATTAGCCTCAATGAAGAAGTCGTAGTACGAGTATTTCTGTAGCGCTCGCGCTGTTACGTATTAATGAATACTTACTTGAAATTTTGTTTTTTGCTTAATATTTTACTATCACTTTTATAGTACTTGAACGTTTATCACTTCTCTTTTTAATAGGCCTACCTAGTACCTACCTATTAATTTTAAATCGAACGTTTCCTTCATTTTCTCTCGGTATTTTATTTTTATTGCTTTCACTTACCAACTTGTTAAAAGAACGTTGTTCTACTCGTACGAGTATTTACGCGAAAACTCGCATCTCGAATTTCCTAATTTTTTACTTCACCGCATCAACCTGCATCGTTGTTTTCAAATTTTCATCTCACTTCATTATATTGAAAATGAATTAGGTACTTTCATAAACTTTGAATTACTATTTCCGATGCGAATGAACAAATAGGCCTACGTATTACGTACCCATCAGCCTATTAAGTTATGTACTCGTAGGTCCTCGACTAAAACCTTGCTTTGAGAAAAGCGATGAAAAGAAAACGGGTGCTCAGTAACTGCCTTTAAAGACTTGATGCGCCCACAAATTCGACTTCAGGGGCACAACTGCGAAGTAACCATTGTAGCGTAGTGAATGCCATTTGGTAATTTTGAAATTTGAAGAATACGTTCGCACGCATTACAAATTGGCATTGCGATGCTACTAGTATTCCTATTCTCTTCAAAATACCGTTCAATTTTTTTGTCATCGACGATTATATCGATCATCTCGTCATTTTTTTTTTTATCAACATGTAACATTTCGTCACCGTATAGTTCTCAGTTTTGCTCTTTCAGCTCTGATCAGCGTACTATTTCGCAGCTTTCGTTCAAATTTATGCAGCACTTCATCCTCTAGGAGTATCCAAAGTAAAATTAAATGAACCAGATAAGGTTTTTTTCAAATTACGAGCTTTTTTATTGGATGGGCACAGAAGGGCCAATATGATGTTGCGCTGGGAAGGGAAGGGAAGGGGGGGGGGTGTATGGGCGATCGTTTTTTCAAAGGAGAGGATTTCTCATTTTTTCTTCCTTCAATAACGATATTTCAATTTAAAAAATTGAAAAAATGAGGCGAAAAATTGCCTGAGCGGAGCAAAAACGAAATTTTAATATTTTGCTCAAAAATATGTACGCTATTTTTACAATTTTTGAATGGATTTCCGCGCAAAATTCGGATTACATATCAAACGTCGCCTCGCCGCTAAACTGATAATACGCGAATCATCATGGATACTCCTCGATTACAGAGGTCTTCCGATAACGCGGTCTTTCATAAGCTTTTATACGCGATACAGTACCTATATTTCTATACAGCCATAACTCTACTAATACAGTATCATTTATGGTAGTTGCACTGACATTCCGAAGCCCTGCCGACGACGTTCTGATCAGTTTTCTATGATGGATAGCTATATGGCAATGTGTAGACAAATTTTCGTCCGGGCCTCACATCGTACGTATACGTATACTATCCGCATTTTTATTTTATGCAAAGGCTATAGGCAGATAAGCATAAGCGATCTGCCTCAGGGTCCAGATTTTGATGATAATTGGGTGGTAGGTGGGTAGTGGGTACCATCGAAAAACGTTCCATGACCAAAACTTCAGCTCCACCCTCCGCCCGGTTTCGAGAAATAATTTTTTTTCGAAAATCAGATAGGAATTTTTTTCTTAGATTAAAGTCGACAAAATTAATGATTTTTGTACGTTGGTTTGACTTTTTCGACGACAAAAAAATCGCAAAATAATCCAGAAATTATTTCAAACAAAAAATATTGCATGATCTATAACCCAAAAATCAGTATAGATTTTGTAAAAAAAAAAAGTATGCAAATGATGAGCTTAAGCGCGCGCGTGTTAATCGGTACTTTTCACTGTACGGTAGTGCCTCGTTTACGGTTACGCGGGTTGCTGCGTGTTGGGCATGTTACTTACTACACGCTAAACGCGGTGCCGCGCGCAACGGCGAACGAAGCGCCACCGCGTAGTGGGAAGTTTCGGCCAACGCTCGCGCGCGATTTTGGTGATTATTGACCACGACCTCGGGAAGGCAAAATTTTGAAAAAAATATACGACATCTAGGGGTCGAAAATACATTGAAAAAATGAGTTTTGAAAATTGTGCCAGTCAAGATAGGTACTTAAAAATAAAAGTTCTAAAACATCCGTTGTGGGGGGGGGCGGCGAAGTTGCTGATCTTTTCATAGACGATCCTTGTAAGGGTCTCGGGTCTACCATGTACCAAAATTTCAATTAATTTCGTTGACTTCAATTTAAGAAAAAATGTCCTCTCTGATTTTTGAAAAAAAATTATTTCTCGAAAACGATAGGGAGGCGAGAGCTGAAATTTTGGTCAAGAAGTTGAACGTTTCTCGATGGTACCCACCTCACCTACCACCCAAATATCATCAAAATCTGGACCCTGAGGCAGATCGCTTATGCTTATCTGCCTTTAGTTCATGCGAACTCGTGTATAGTATAGTATAAATTCCAATATTTTTCTTTAACTATCCGAGACCAGCTAACTTTGCAAAGTTGCGCCGAAGCAAATGTACCTGGAATTGTGTGTGTGTTTCCCTACCCCTCTGATAGAGCTTAAGGTGACACGATTGAATGGCCAATGTCACTCCCACTGCCGTCTCTGTAGCTGTTGTAGAACCGAACCAAGATAATAGTAGCAATACACACGCCCAAGGCATTTATTGAAATGAAGCAGCGACGGCGAAATGACAAGAGACGTAAAATTGCCCAAGTAGGAACTAGGTGTAGGTAGATAGATAAGTTGGTAGGAGCAAGTGTGGTATTATTGCTGGTTTGTCAACTAACCGATAACGTAGGAGTATCCGTCCAGAGTTAAAACGCATTTTCTCGGTACACTAGGATGGCCACCAGTTGAACGATGTCTTCTGCAAGAGGCAATTGCAGCAGCTGCGGCGGCGGCGGCGGCTGCAGCGGTTGCTGCTGCCGCCGCCGACGAAGATCCGACAACGGTTCCAATGCTGCCAGGATCGCTGTTCGATTTATGAACTGTTTCTTTGTTGTTACGACAACTTTCCTCCATGCAAGTTGAAGTAAAACGGTTTCAGCACGCGTACAGACAGCAAACCGTCGCGTTTTGCAATGATTTTTTCACTCCATCCTCCTCCTCATCCGCTTCCTCGCTCATTTTACGCCGTACTCGTCCCGGCGCAGTCGAGATCAACATCAAAATCCAAATTGAAAGCAAATTCGATTCGATTAGTCTTATTTTCCAACACTAGATACTCCACAGTCCACATACACTAGGTGAGAAACAAGCCGCAGGCTGAAGAATTTTCATATGACGAACGACAGTACTCGGTTATGGGTAGGTGAGTGGACTAGATAGGCGGTAGACATAGGTACTCGGAAGATTACAATATACGGCGTCCATACAGATGGCCAGATGGCAGATGGCAGATGGCAGATGGCAGTTGACGGGTGGTGAGTGGTAGGGCGCAGGTAAGGATATCGTTTTCACAGAAATGATTGCAGCTATCTAAGCAACGTAGTATGCAGCACACGCGTACTTGTGAGCGATTACGATGAATTGCGAATGGTTGACCGAACCGGCGGCGCGGCGCGGCGTGAGTGACTCGTCGTCGCAAAACAAGACAAGTGCTAACGAATGCTACGTGCGGTACACCTAGTCACCTACTCGTACTGTACTACGAACCCAACACTTGGAGGCCTGCAGTTCTGCATTCTTCGGAAAACCGTTACGACATCAAGTGGATAGTAAGTAGAAGTAGGTACCCCTTTTTCTAAAATGTGTATTCTACTGAGCGGATAATGTGTACCCGTACGAGAAATGAAATGATTTTGATGCGCGACACGGGCACAATCGCGAAATATAAATCGAAATGGTTTTCTGACTAGAAAACGCGACGTACCAGATAGATATGTAGCTACTAGCTAAATATTAGATGAGGTGCAACTACAGTTCGAAGAAGAAATTCACCTGTTAACGTAACGCATTACGCGTATTATCGTTATATCGTTGCACCGAAAAACAACGCGAAAGTAACGTAAACACATACACAAGCACCAGCACCAGCTCTAGCAACAGCACAAACGTTGCGAAGAAAAAAAATTACACAACCTACGAGAACTACGACCTATAATCTACGTATTTCGCAAGACTAGACAAACGTAGCACTCCTGTTAGGCGTTGACGCTAACGTTGCACAAACCTAACGGTACAATACGGTACGGTACGGTACGGTACGGTGCCGTACGGTACGATACGATACGATACGATACGATACGATACGATACGATACGATACGATACGATACGATACGATACGATACGACACGATACGATACAATATGATATGATATGATACCGTACGGCGCGATAGGACAGGAAAAACGTAAAACGCGCAGTTCAGAGCGAACGAATATATGGCAGCTCTCTCTTTGGGAGATAGCACGCAACGTAACGCAGGCGTCGAAAAAGAACGCTTATCTTCGGGACGAATCGCGTCGCGGTTATACAGCACTACGTACTTCATCGCACCTCTACTCCTTATCGTCACCACCGTCATCCGTCGTCCTCTAGGTGCTTCAGTTTCGGCTGGCCGGGCAGCTAAGCGTCGCGTCCGTTGCACCGCGCCGCGCTACATCCGCCTTTTCCTTATACTGTTTATACGTACGACGCAAAATATTTAATTAATAACGTCGTAATCGCGCTGTTATAATTCGTGTACCGATACCAAATGCGAGTAATATTCGCCTGTACTGTATACGCCCCTACGATATCCACTTACTCAATCACTTGATAGGTAGTCAAATTGGCTAGCTAGGTTGGAAACGAGGTAGTAGGTACTAGGTAGGTGAGGTACGTACTACGTACTTGGGTACACTTGGTACTTACTCGTATGCCTTCAGCTCTATATCATTCACCCATTTTGGCTCGATAGGTAGGCTAGGTAGATGACCAGGCGCTTGCTTGGGTAGCACGTAGCAGTAGATACTACGAGTAGGTGTACGTACGACTATTATGCATGTCCTGCGCCACTCTCTGTTAACGAGATACACAGTTACACACATACCTACCGACATACTATTTTTCTACACCTAACCCACTTTTTAGGCGTTTCTCGAGAAAACGTTAGAAATTCCCTACTGAATTTTTTAACCTTTTTAAAGCAAATACGTACATACCATATTATTTTCTTTTCAATTTCTCATTTCAACATGTTTCAAAATTTCCACGCTGCAGCATCCAAATAGGGCATAATATCCATTTTTAGCTTCATTTTGTTATTTGTAGTACTCGTATAGTGAAATAATCGAATTCGCTTTATGAAATTTTCTCGCCCCATCTATCAATTTTTCATTTTTTCTCAATAAATCAATCTTGAAAATGCTTCTAGTTTTGTATTACAGCCATGTACTTGTAGCGTAAAAGACTAAAAGTGCTTCATTAGACTTCTAGCGTTCAAAAAATAAGCACTCTAAATAAAAATTCAGTTCAATTATTTTGTTTTTACAAAGAATATTTCAACACGTTTTCAAGAAAAATTTTTATCTCCTGTTTTTTTTTTTTTTTTTTACCTCTCATTAACCGTTATACTTAATACGTACTATGTACATATTAGGTATTACGTTGGCTGTTTACCGTTGAACTTTTAGAAATACGGTTGATTTTTAAATTTTAAAAATTCCCAAAAAATACAACTTTAAGCCTCCAAAAGACGGAAACCAGGAAGATCGGTAGCTAAAAGACGTAAAAGGAGGCGATTGGCCCATGAACGATCTCCTCTAGAGCCGAAGGCCGAAGGCGTACACGTCAACGGGTGCCCAAGGAGTACCTACCTGTCTTAGAGAATGCTCCAAACCCTAGGCAAAAGAAGCTTAAAGAGGACAAAAGACGCGCCATCTAATGACGCCACTAATGATGGATAACTGGAAAAACGCACCGATCGCGTCACAAGCTGAGCTAGTACCTTCCACGCCAGGAAACAACAATGAACGCCAGAACGGATCTACTAGCGAGGAGGTAGTGGTGTACCATTTGATACGAGTATGTAGTTATGTACATGGATGGATAAGAAACTTGCTAAAAGTCAGGTAGGTACCCTCGCCTTTTTTTTTTCTTTTTTCTACGGCTACATAACGGTTAAATCTCTTCTGCGCATAGTCCTAACACACGTTATCGGAGGAAGGAGTAGCCTACCTACTTATTTCCTCTGCTGGATGGGCTTTATCCTGCCTCTTTCAACGTCTTTTACCAGGTGAAGGACCCTGGCTACCAGCTCGGTGTTACGCTTCCGCACACCAACATACGTGCTTTAGTTTGCCTCAGTCCCCTTGCTGTCGGCTGCGTCCACTACTGTTCCACACAAGTCCAACAGGCACGCTCACGTATCTTCACGTGACGAAAGACGCTGGAAGAGGCAGGATAAAGCCCATCCGGCAGAGGAAATAAGTAGGTAGGCCACTCCTTCCTCCGATAACGTGTGTTAGGACTATGCGCAGAGGACAAAGTCCTTATGAAGTTGAGAAGTCCGAAGTAAGGCAGCAACGCGGTTGCGGGCGAAAACTCCGATGGCGCTTGTGGTAGGTACAGGTAGAGACACGTGTACAATAGACCTTTGTCGCATACAGGTTGCAGGTGCAGTACGTTCACGGTTAGCACCCGTTGGTTGAAAAATTTACAGAAAACGTGGTACAACTACGAGTAATACGGGTACCATTACGTATTGCGCTAGTAGGCTACATAGTTACATAGTAGGTGGTGCACGTACATGTACATATCATTTAAATGCAAATACGTACAGTACTCGCAAAATAAACGATTTTCAAACAAAATCTGTTCTACTCGCATTGTGAAGTGACAGCGTCAATCACAGTGTATTCGTATTTCGTAGCCAGCTGGTAGCGAAGCGAACTGAAATCGGCAATTTTCGATTTAAATAAAATAGGCTATGTATGTATGTACTACGAATCCATCCATCAGTATAGGTACCTCAACCTGTACGTAGACGTACTACCTTGTAGTATCTTTACCAACCCATTTGTGGCTGCGGCTGCGGCTGCGACTGCGGCTGCGTTCGTTGGTAAAAAATACTACATACGTATGTATGATTTCATCAAGCGTGCGTAGCGTGGCGCGGCGCGGCTTTTGATTTTTGTTATAATCGTATAGGTAACGAACACTATTTTATTTTATTTTTCCTGCGACAGTTGTCGTATTTTCACAGCTGAAAATACATGTGATATGATATGCTTACTTGTTACGTACTCGTATGTGCCCGTAGTATGTAGGTAATAGGTATATTGCTACCATTATCTTGGAGAGGCCATGCTATTTCTACAACAACCACGCAGTGCCAGACACATTTGTTTCTGCGCAACATTGCCAATGCTAGTGGCACACCTTGTGATTTATGCCCGCTGATTTTGCGGCAAACTCTGTCGAACTAACTCAGTATAGAATAAATGCGGAGAGTATAATTATAATTATGTAGAATTGCTCATATTCACACCATGTGAGGCCTGGGTGAAAATTTGCCTACGCATTGCCAGATGGTTAATTGTCAGAGAAAACTGATCAAAACAAAGAAACGTTGTGATACCCGAAGTGGATAGGCCTATTTTATTTTACCATCCATCTCCTTTACGCAACTCACCATTTTCCAACTACTCGTAGTAAGTTTAGTAGCGAATCTAGACTTAAATATTGGAAGGCAATAATGAAATTCTAAAGGTTTCATTTGTGTCTGCCGATTTGAAAAAATGAATCGTATTCACGCGTTATAATTTTTTTCCGTTAGGCTATAGTATGAGATGAACCCCCTTTTTGTTGGTAGGGAAAAGTTCCCTTCTCCTCTCTCTTGGATCTGCGCTTCGTAACCTCGTAATGTAATAATATGCAAGTGCCTAATTTTACTCACTTCTACAGGTTCCACTTGAATACCGCTATTACCACAAGGTACGCTGCGTACTTAGTACTTATGTGTAGTACGTAGGAGGTACACGCGTTATACGTATGTACATCCTTATACTTATGCAGTAGTATACATACAGTTAGTACCTACCTAGTACCTACATAAATATAATTGTATATTGTATATGTGTACAGCCCGTCCGGTTGATCTTAGTACCCCTCAGCGTCAGCGCAAAAATCCCATCACCATAGATGACTAATACAAATAAATTATTTGGAACCCTAATCGATGTTTATAAATCGTAAGTTTGATTAAAATGAAGCATTTAAATTGATATTAACAATTGAAAAACGAAAAATAATCATTAATAATCGATGATTTACTGTTTTCGTA
>QBDW01006092.1:0-13085 GCA_003261595.1 Maconellicoccus hirsutus | reverse complement strand
TGACTAATACAAATAAATTATTTGGAACCCTAATCGATGTTTATAAATCGTAAGTTTGATTAAAATGAAGCATTTAAATTGATATTAACAATTGAAAAACGAAAAATAATCATTAATAATCGATGATTTACTGTTTTCGTACGTTTGTCGTTTTTTTTTGTGCTATAATTTGCACGCACTGACGTCCCTAGTTACGTTGGTTGTGAGTAACCTGTGTAAGTGTGGCCACTTTGGCCACTTTTTACGCGTCAGCTACGTTGATGGGATTTTTGCGCTGAGGGGTACTAGGATCAACCGGACGGGCTGTACGTCTACGTATGTGTAGTCAAGAAAACGCTGTCTGCGAAAATCCCCGAAAAAAAAAACAAAAAACAAAAAACATGCAAACATGCAGACGTTCGCCCTTTGTGGGCCATTGTCGTCTATTAACAAGCCATTGTGAACTTATCAATTTTAGATAATATACTTGCTACTTTTTTTCACCATAATCTGTGAGGGCGCATACGAAAAGGGACCACTTGGCCAAAATCATAATTTTACAGGAGAGGGTTTAAGGTTGTCAAATTGTTTACTTAGAACATCGAATCTCCCTCGAAATATTGAAAATTGAGATCGGTGGTCGGTTTCATTCGATTCTTGAAGGTTTTTTACATAAATTTCATTTTAAAAAAATAAAAAAAATTTTGAGCAATTTTTGAAGAAAAATATTTACGTACATGCTCAACTTTAAACGTCGAATTATTACGCTACTACATAGCTCTGATATAAACGCAGTCCTACAATATTTGAAAATTGAGATCAGTAGTCAGTTCCATTCGATTCTTGAAGTTTTTTTTTCATAAATTTCATCAAAAAAAAAAATCGAAATTTCGGCCATGTGGTCCCTTTTCGTATGCGCCCTCACATACCTACATAATTATATTCTTTCTTTTCTATAAAGTAAAAATTCTCAAAGGGAGAAGTCGCATTATTTGGTACAGGCGAGAGGTGGGGAAATGAGAAGGAATATGATGTCTCCTTTTTAGACATCCGTATATGTTCTCTTTTTTTCTAAAAATTGTACAATAGACCTAAAAAGTTTCAAGATGATGAATTGAAAATATAGAAAAACCGAAGACAGCTAATAAAAACTGGATAGAAAAGTTGTTTTAAGAACTCATCAAACTCTTACAGATGAGAAATTGAAAGAATGTAAACGCATAATCTAATTTCAAGTTTATAAATTGATGAATTGTTGCTTTGAAGAATTTCTGTTTTGCAAGTTTTCGGAGATGAAATAAGAGGGATTCTTAATGCGCCAGGGCATACATTATCATACGTACAATATACTATTAATACTTTGATTGTTGTTTAATAGAAGTTGAACCTTTTGACCGCGCCATTGTGCCAAATTTGTTTATTTGGAAAAAAAAAAGATTTATATTGAAAATTTACATCACATTGCAAAGACAAAAGCAACACTGGCACAATAGAGGTGTTGGTCAATGTGAATTGTAAATTATTATTTATTAATAAATTAATTTTAATTAAAAATAGAAAAACGAATCATTTGTACGAGGGGCGCGTAATTTTTTTCAAAAAATAATGTAATTATTTTAAACCTACATTATATCCTATCTACTTTTGATTCGAACTCGACTGCAGCGCTCTTGGTGAGCGTGAAAGAGTCAAATAATACTGATTGGAAACCTAAGTCTAGTTTTTGTAGTTGATCTAGTTACCGCACACTGACACTGCACGGACGAATTTTTCATCGAGTTTAACATGTAAAATTAAATTTTTCCGTTTTTTTTTTCATGTTAGGTATTTGTATTTTGTTATACGTCCGTCAACAACAGAATGGTCAAAAGAAGAACCTCGAAAAAAATTTCATTAGCCAAAAGGAAAACAAACTAGTACGATGGACGCAAAGAAGGCAATTGCAAAACATTTTACACGTCGCTCAGTATAAGTTTAATTAGTACATAGGTAATTACGCGATGGTAACATGAAAGATGCGTTTTCTGGAAATTTATTAAGTATTAAGTTAAGGCTATTCTTTACCATTCTTATCAGTAAGATTTTTCTGTAAAAAGAGGGTCACTTCTCACTTAGTTGCCACTTTTTCCGAAAACTACTGAACAGAGTTGCCTGAAATTTGATTTAATTTGGAGGAAATTCACTTGGGAATAAGAGTACGGGAGCTTTTTTTGATTAATTGAGTAAAAACGGAGAAAAAAAATGCAATTTAGTGAGAAAAATTGATCTGGGCTCCTAAGACGAAATTTGAAAATTTGGCGAGTACTCTTGTTAGAATAGTTGCAAGAAAAAGATTTGCGAAGAAAAAATTTGAAAATTTTTCAATTTCCATGGAGATAAGGGTAAGTTTACTTCTGAGAAACGGAGATCGTGGGGCTAAATTTCAAGATGGCAGTTGTACAATTTTAGTGCAATTGAAAAATTGCTGGTTGCGCATTGTTTCGTTACGTGTGAATTCGTTCTTTCATTTTCCTATGCACAATGCTAATTTTATAGAGTATAGACATGTTCGCCCTAATTCTAAACGAACTATTTTCGTAATTTTCAGGGAGTTACTCAGTTTCAGTTTCTAGACATTCGTTCCGTCTTCCGATAGGTGTCGATCTCAAATGGCGAAGAAAAGAAGAATAAGAATAGCCTTAATGGTAGTGGCGATCGGTTGCTCTTGCGTCTTGCGGTCTTCTTGAGGTGAGAAAATGCGCATGGCATTTCGTATTCTTGCCTTTGCAATTCATTTTGCATTCGTTAGTCATGCTCATGTCCCTCACGTCATTGTTATAACGTTTCCAAACTTCACACAACAGTGATATTTACATACTGTACATGTTCACAGTTCACACACGCGACAAAACACCGTATGTAGTGTAACATAATCGTTAGGAAATTCGAAATACACAATTATAATAGTGAAAAAATATCGCCTGTGCATTTGTACAGCGACTAGATTCAGTACAGAAAATAGACCACTAGCTAATACCTATACCTATTACCTACTATACCTATCATCCGCTGTCATCCCCGATCATCCCCTCATCAGTCATCACTCATCGCACCAGATGATAAAAGACTTCCCTTTGTGAAGTTGGGTTTGTTGAAAAATTTTATCTGTAATCACCACATATAATTATAATCAGTTTCTCGAGCCGAGTCTCAACTGTCTTAGTCGTCACTCCTCGTCCTCACTCGTCGCTCGTTACGTCGTTACGTTTTACGTTAGTCGTTACTCGTTAGGTAAAGTCGGACTGCGGTTGTAGAAGCTGAGACAAGAGTCGAGTCTAGTCGGAGACTCGAAGTCACGAGTCAGTGATGTTTCGCATCTTCGAGGTATATACGCGTGTGTTGCTAGTCGGACTACCTCAGCTAACAGGAATTACGATGTTTTGTTCGCTGTAAACATTATTTACGAAACGCCTTCTTCGTCCTATCATGTGAATATGACGGAATTATCACGTGGATCTACTCGAAATCTCGTGAGTTGTTTGAATTTTGTATTCACGATTTTATTCGTTAGTTATCAATTTTAAATTTTATGCATGTACATCGCGTATTTTATCACTGTGGGTGCATTCGCATCAGGCGAACAGTCCGTTTTGTAGGATGTGGGTCTTTGTTTTGATTTTCTGTCGGGTCCGCCATAAGCGTGTGCGTTGTGTCACGTACGTAATTTATGAAATGGTAACTAAGTAAGTAAGCAAGTAAATAGCGAAATACTACATTCGAGGAATACGCGAATTACGAGTTCTTTAAAAATTGAGAAACGAGTGCGACATTTTGTTTACATTTTGGATTGCGCGACCGTTCAATTTCTTTTTGTTTCTGGGTTCAGATGTGTCGAACTGTCGAGGAGTGAAGTTGACGCGTTAAAATTTGAAACGACGAAGCCGCCGATGATTACTCGAATTTCGAATTATTCGATAGCAGGGGCAACGTAAACGTGCAGATCGATGAATTAGTGAACGGTGACTTGACTAATGATGATCACCGGTGGTGTTCTTCTTCGTCTACTGGCAGCTACGATATTACATTAATGATGTATACTCAATGTGGCTGCCAGAGCTACCCCTACCGTCAACTTCGCCAGGATGAGCGAAGAGTAGTTAGTAGGTACTAGGTAGCTACAGCTAGGTACAGGACTACAGGTGTACAAAAGTACACACTATTGTGTAACACATGTAGCCTTTTTTCTGGAGTGCAAACACCGTGCATATGCATAAACGGCATAACTGTAGTGAACGACGATAATAACATTTGTCGGACGCAACGTTATGAAAGGTCAACTTTTGCCTGTTGTTAATTTATCACTTACCTTTTTAATACCGTATTACTCTGCGAGTGTGAGCCGTTGATGAGCGATACTTAATAGGTATTTATTTGGTACGGTACCACACTGCAGCAGTAGCGACCAGTCAACTTCTCACTATTCGGTAATCTTAAGTAAGTAGAAGTACAGCCACATGTGTTTATAGTCGGGGGAGAGGGGGGGGACAAATTTCAAAAAACGAAGTTGCGATGTTGCATAATGCAATAAGTGCAATTAACAACGTCTCTTTGACTGTAATATGACTAATTTGAGATGTTAATAACTTGATACGTAGATTTACTAGAAAAATTATAATCTACTAAAACTGTTTTTCATCAAGTTCCTCAACATGTAAACGTTTTTGTACGTAAAACGCTACGCCAAGAGGGAAAAACTCGCGTGAAGGTAGCTTAGCTGAAATGGTATTTTTTATCAGTTGAAAACGAAGCAATTTTCGATGTTTCGATTGTAAGTGGAAAAAGGTGGATTTACGAAAAAGTGCATTATAACCCGATAAACTTGTAATAAAATTTTCTAAAAATGACACCGTATCGTGTACTTGACTACTTACATATGTACATAGATACATTTTCGATACAAAACGCTACGTTTGCGAGAAGCACGCAAAAGAACTTTGGATTAGGTATACATCTATTTCTATGCAGACTGATTACGTTTACTTCAAGCATGCGTTTCTTGCCAGCGGTTTGCGAGAATTCAGACGAAGAACATTTTTATTTGCTACATTTTTTTTTTTTTCGTGAACCTACTGCATCTGATGGAGCTAATAGGTATCGTATGATTGTATAGGAGATCATTTTAATCGTTACCTCCGCATCTGCAGAAAAAAGCTTCTCGGATAAAAAGCGTGTTAAAACTTACTTCAGAAGCACTACGCTATCCTGCGATCTCCATGCTTCAGTTCCAAGGCGTTGCCTCTACACCGGTAGCAAATGTCACACTTTTTTTTTCAAATCGTTTTTTAAATAACGATTTCATGGTGCCCCTTTGTTTACGTACCTTTATACCTTCATATAGGCCTACATAAATTGATACAACTAAAATATACGAGTGCTCGGGGTCGCTTCATAATCCATTACCATTGAGAATTTCATGATTTGACCCTTATTTCTGCTAAATAAATGTCCAATATTTTAAAATGTTCTGTGAAATACTTTAAACTGAAGTACCTCGAGAACTATTGCTTTGAGGAATAAGAAAATTTCATGCTCTACAGTTTTGGTAATGACCAATTTTTCTCTAAAACGTTTTTTTTTTTTGAGATAAAGTTAAAAAAAGAAAAAAAAATGTTGATAACGCTAGAATTTCAAAAGTAAAATTTTGAAAATGCTTTGCTTCTTCAAATAAACAAGGTTGGCAGGGCGCTCGAGTGAGAGATTTTGCAATAGAGACAGAGAGCAGGTACGGGAAGATTCTCAACAGCCGCGTCACGTCTACTCAAAGCGTAGGCAACGAAAATAAACTGGTATGTGACATTTGTCATATGTGTGGAGGCGGCAGGTCATAGGAAAAATCGAACCCCTTGAGCATAACGCGTTGTTACCCTTAGCGATTATACGAGCGGGACATAACCAAGTGTTCATTGAAAGAAATAAAATTATAGGTTGAAAACCTTTTGACATTCTGTAACTTCATGTCAAGTTATGTCTAAAGTCTGACCGTTTACTAAACTTGATGGCATCGGTATGCCGCAATATGACAGGCCATTGATAATACCTATTCTCTGTTCATATTTTATTTACGTCAAGTTGACGATTTTTATGAGAATTTTTATTTCAGTTCAACGAAGTAAGGCATCGTCAAATTGAAGTAACAACACTCGTACAATTGAAGTAAAATCAAAAACAAAAACCAATTACTCGGTAGTTGAGTGCAACCAGGAAACCTCGTTTAACGAGAGTGTCAACAGAAAACACGTGTTATCAATACTTATCAGCCAATCATATTGCAGCACACTAACGCTACCTACCGGGTGTTTGTTTGAAACCCTGCTGGTCAGGGATGCAATATCAGAGAAAAAAGTTACGAGTTCTTCTGTTGAATTATCCATTTCAATTGGTGTAAAAATCGTCTTGAACGTCACTTTTATAAAAGTAGGTAGTAACTTTTAATTAGCAAAAAAATTTCGTCAAAAAATTAATTGCTTATTTATATATTACAGTATATATGATTTTTTAGGGTTTTGTACTTCATCCTATCATGACTTTTTTCAACTTTTTTTAGATGTTTGTATCACTACTTTGACAGGGTTTTAAATAGACACCCGGTGTTATGCAAAATTTTCTATTTTGATGAAATTTTTTCATTTTTTTTTTTTTGTTGCCCGCGCGTTTTTGGATGTCTGTATTGTATGCATGATGTGTACTGTATATATTATGATGTAGCGCATCGCACTCCATAGCCAGTAGCCAACTAGCCACCCGCCAAATTTTGTTGTTACATCGCTGTTCGCCTCGACAAATGACAAAATGTTTTCGTTTAGAAATATCTTTATTGAATGCAAAGAAAAGAAAAAGAAAAGGAAATTCGATGTTGAAAAAAAAAACCGGGCACCGACATGGATGACACTACGGTGTTCAACTGCGTTACCCTCCCTTTTCCTCTGTACTGCTTAAGTGCCTAGTACTAGTAGCCGCCTGCGCCTAGCCAACATCCAACAAAATAAATACGTCATAGGCAAGTACTTTCTCGTGTCTTTTCTAAGGCAATGTTTCATCCAACTTTTCTTGTGTGGTAATTTGGACGTTTCGAAGTGGCTACACTGTTAACAAATTATTTCACAGATCGTCGAGTATACTCTTACGGGTCGTTTTCGTTACGAAACGTGCAGTATGCGCTGTATTAGTGTTAATGGTCGAAGTTGGTGTAGTGTCTGTTAGTGACTTAGTGTTGACTCAGACCGTAGAGAATAGTGGAGTCGAGACTTGAGAAGTGCAGTTTTCAATTTAAGTAGTGTGACGAAGAAGTAGCCGTGCGCTGTGGTTGTGGTGTTTCTGTTTGGTGTTTTTATTTCGTGGTTGTTGTCGTCTTCGCCTCTATTACGGTCGATGTTTGTTGTTATTCATATTTTTATTATTTTACAAAAGTTTCCTTTCCGAATCCTAACTAAACTAGATAGTGAACTGATTTTAGTTAAGCATTGGTGTCGTATGCGGTAGCGTGGATTGCGTGTACGTACGTGGGTTTGTGTGTGTATTGTGTGTGTGCGCGTAAACTGCTATGTGTAAGATCGCACATTTTGGTGAACTCGCTGTCTGCTCAACGCATTTGAGCAGATAGTCTATGTAATTATTATTACGACGCGCGCGATTCGAGGAATCAACGTTGTAAGACTACTAGCATTATGTCCAGATTAGATTCGATAGGAAGCGGTCGTCGTCCTCGCGGGCGACCTCGTAAGAGCGACGGTGTGGAATCGTCGTCTTCAAACGACGAAAAAATAACGTATCGCGGAGAAATTTTAAAACCATCTACCTCTCGAAATGAACGTTCCTTTAGACATGCGGTAGGTTTTTGCGAACTACATACATACGCTTGTGTAGATATTGTACTATGTGCGTAATGTGCAACGTGCAATTTGTAATCAGATCCACACCTGTTATTTATTGTTGAGTACTGTGGCATGTATGTTATAATAGTTATATACGCCACAATTAGCATTTAGCAGTTACACGCTGCTACCACTACCACTACCACTACCACGTTTGTTAGGTAGCCGATACTGGATAGCTCGTTTTTGTCGGTGTTCATTTCGTTACCTCCGTTGTCACTTACTTGACTATTCTTACACATACGTATTGACAATCGTGATGTATTATGTAGGTAGAGTACCGCACATCACTTACACATACAATACACATCACAGGTACAGATACTTGGGTAGCTGCGAACAGTGCGAACGCAACGCTAGCGCAATAGCGCATCTGTGTGTGTGTGTGTGTGTGTGTGGTGCGCTTATGTGTACGTATTACGTAAGCGCGCAAGCGTGTTTTTCTCCACTCCGGTGCATCGCATTTCCATTTTCTCTTTCATTTTTATTCGGCTCATTTCGAGTAATTCGCTCATTGGAGGGTATTATTAGCATAAATAGTAGAACTCACCCGTGCTGACCGGCTGGAATTTTCCAGAAATGTGAACAAGTCGGTAGGGTAGCCGGGTAGGTCGGGAATAGGATGAAACCAAATTTTAGCTGCCGAACCTTATACGTACATACGTCTGCGTACGTATGGACGTTGGACACCTTCTGGAGTGTTTTGAAAATTCTGCTAAAAAGGTGAAATCGCGCTGGAGACTCATCCGGCGGGTCCAAATTAGGGGAAAAATACGTTTTACCCAGTTTTCAAGTATTTTTTCTGATCAACTTTTCTTTTTATTCCCAATTTTCAATTTTCAAAACTTCGCCAAAAATCGAAAAGTCAACGTGGGCTACTGAAATTTTGGTTTTGGGTTTTTCCAAAAATCCAACTCGCGTAGAGGTTCGCTTGTATGTAAGACCTAATTTTTCGTTAATTTGTTACACAACTTCCGTGCAATTTTGTGCTACGTACTATTAATCAACTTAAATCAATTTTACTAACATTTGAATTATTTTATCAACATTTCGATAATTTTTTGCGCTTTTAACCAAATGTTTCGTTTATTTAATTGTTTTACACAACTTGCGTGCAATTTCAAGCAAATATTAATCGACTTCAATCGATTGCAGCAATTGATATTTAAACCAAATTTTGACAACCTTTAAGAACTTTTATTTACGCGAATTTTTCATCAAATTTAAGTCTTCTTGTACGAATTTCATTCTATTTCACGCAAATGTATTGTAATTTAAACAAGGTTGCAAGAATATAGATGAGTTTAGCGATGTTTTTGAAAAATGATGACAAATCGCTATCTATGACCTAGTGGTGGGGTGAGGTGAGATGAGAGGAAGGGAGAGGAGGTTAAAAAGAGTTCGAGGGTGGCAAAAACTCGGAATACGCCGAGCCGCCTCTGCCTGCGTTGCTAAAATTGCGTGCAACCCTCAACGCTGGTGTAAAAAATTTCAGCTGATTGCAAATATGAAGTTTTGGTTTGCGGCTTAATTCTGTTTTACTATCAGCAGCGGTTCAGCTATGAGCAATATCTTTTTTTTCGGGGCTTAGGCTTCGATTTCAAGAATTATGTGTTTGGACGTCGAGCCCGTGGTAATCTTGTCTCAGGGCCGGTGTTTGGGGCTTTGTAAAGAATGATTGGAGCTTACGAGGCTTCCATTCGCCAATTTCTCGAGAGTATCAGCGATGATTTTGCAGATTAACAAGCATCACTTAAGGAACGCTTCTTCCGTGTTTCTCGTCGTATTTTCTGAACATCGTGCCGCGCTTACGACAGGTAGCTCAGTCTACCGCTACAGGAAAATCAAATCCTTTTCTTTTTTCGATTTTCTAGGAAAAACGGCAGTAATGGCTCGAACAAACAATGTTAAATTGGACATCGAATTTGCTTTCCTCGTCAATTTTTCAACTCGAATGTGAGTTTTGTTTCTTACTCGAGAGAAAAAGAAGATGTCTAACTGGACATAGTTCAAGCCATTGCTGCCATTTTTACTATGAAAGCCAAAAAAAAGTAACCTATTTTCCGGGAGATGATTAGTTGTCCACCGGTATGATGGAGAATTGAAGCTGTGTAGAAGTAAAATTCTATGGCGAAGTTAAATTAGGAGAACGTGAAAGATTTTGTAAAATTTCGTCATTTGAAAAAAATTAGGTGGTCATTTTTGTAACGAAACCGCCGACCTGACCGCTCTTTTTTCATGGTAACTACACCCCGCCCAGCCCCTTGCAAAATGCGAAGCTATTTAAAACTGGTAAATACACTGATACGCGGTAGCTGGGTAACCGAGTAACCGAATACGGGTACAGGTACAGGTACATAGTACTACATACATACTCGTACTTACTGTATGTAGTACTTAACTACATAATATTAGGGTAGTGGTAGTTGGTACGTACTACGTAGTTAGTAGTTACTTCGTTAGGTATTCGTGATTGCTGGTTAGCTAGCTGTAGCTAGTAGCTAGTAGCTAGGTAGCTACCTAGTACTAACCAGCTATTATCTGTTTTTGATTACAATCTTGTGGAATTTTTGCCATTTTTTTCGTTTCAATGTTTCAGCGAGTGCGTAAAGAAAGAAAATTGTACTCGGACGAGTGGGCTTTGGGCGACGATGACATCGACGGTAATATCAACGTGTTTAGTATTGCGGATAAAGTGGATGCTCCTAGATTTTCACAGAATTTCGTCAAGGAGATGAACGGAACTGGTTGGTATTTGAAAATTTTTTTCTTCA
Source organism: Maconellicoccus hirsutus (assembly GCA_003261595.1). Taxonomy (NCBI): domain Eukaryota; kingdom Metazoa; phylum Arthropoda; class Insecta; order Hemiptera; family Pseudococcidae; genus Maconellicoccus; species Maconellicoccus hirsutus. The sequence goes on along the minus strand of QBDW01006092.1, from coordinate 2,422 downwards.
ATTTTCTCGTTGGAACCCTGGTAGGTGTACTCGCTCTTGCCCTTTCGCCGTAACACGTATAAAATGAAAAAGATTCACTATTTTATAATACGAGGTACTAGGTAGAAAGGTATCTGGTACCGGGTGATCGATTGCCCCCTTGCCGCCGCCGCCGCCCCCCCCCCATCTCCTTCTGGAAAAATAATTTGCGCCTTTTTTCCGGTTTTACCCTAAAAATGGCGGCAATTTGGCTTAAACAACGTTAAATTGGACGTCATTTTCTTTAATAAACAAATCAAATTTGTTTTTATCAATTCACTTTCTCAAGTTGAAAAAATTGCAATTATTTATACGATATTCTTAGACCTGATAAAAATTTGATGCATTACGATTTCTCAACTTGTTATGTAGCTTGATAAGACCAAATTTGATTTTTTATCGAAGAAAACGATGTGCGATTTCATATTGTTTAAAGTCATTGTTGCTATTTTTTCGGTGGAATTGAAAAAAAAAAAAAAAAACAAAAAAACAATTTATTTTACCGGGGATCACGAACAATGGACCATTAGACCATCCGGTTGCAGGTTGCAGTACCGGTACCCTCAAGTACCTCCGCGGTACCCACTTCCGATCTAACCTTGTGCACGTTATGACATGTGCTATACAGTACTCGTACAGTGTATACTGTATACTGTGTATTGTAGTGCTAATGCGTTATTTTTATTTGTTTCAGATTTTAACTTAGCCTATTTGCAAAGATACGGGTTTAATACTCCGATATTATTCAAAGAAAAAATAGGTTTAGGCTTACAAGTCCCCAGTTCAACTTTTACGGTGAACGATGTGCGAACATGCGTAGGTAAAGTATCGGTAGAAATTGGTAACCTTCGTCGAAGCTGTAACTTGCAGGAGGCTTTTTGTTGTAGGATCTCGCCGAGTCTTGGACGTGATGGACGTGGCAACGCAAAAGAACTTCGAAATGACCATGAAAGAATGGCAGAAGTATTACGATGATCCTCAAAAAGATAAATTGCTCAACGTTATTTCCTTGGAGTTTAGTCATACGCGTTTGGAGAATTATATCAGAAGACCGAATATTGTTAGTTGCTAATTGCTATACCCATACCTAATACGTATACCTAGACCTAGACCTAGACCTAGACCTAGGTATACGAGTACACGAATAGCCTACAATTACAAGTTCGCGTACTCGTATTACGTTACCTAGCTGTACCTAGCTACGTAGCTAGAGCTATCTACCCACTGTATGTAGATGTACATAGGTATTACATAGCCTTACCATACCCCTTTCATTTACGCCAAGTCTCTCTCAACTTTTTTTTCTATAATTTTTATTTTATTTTGCTTGTTGTTGCGCTTATTCGTCATCAGGTACGATTGATCGATTGGGTCGACTGTGTTTGGCCTCGTCATTTGAAAGACGCTCAAAAAGAATCGACTAACGCCCTAGACGAAATGATGTATCCCAAAGTTCAAAAATATTGCTTAATGTCGGTGAAAGGCTGCTATACCGATTTTCACATAGATTTCGGCGGCACTTCCGTCTGGTACCACATTCTGAAAGGTGGAAAGGTTAGCCCTGCGCACTTATACAGTTGCATCGCTCATTATACGTTCCATTAACGAAACGTTGTCGTTGGTGTTGTTGTTTTTTTTTTTTCGCAGGTTTTTTGGTTAATACCTCCGACCGAACACAACATACAGTTGTACGAACAGTGGGTGCTGTCCGGTAAGCAGGGTGATATATTTTTCGGTGACACCGTGGAGAAATGCGGTCGAGTAGTATTGACTGAAGGCAATACCTTTTTCATACCCACTGGTTGGATTCACGCTGTTTATACCTTGAAAGATTCGCTTGTATTTGGCGGAAATTTTTTACATTCGTTCGGCATCGAAAAACAGTTACGTATCGCGCAAGTGGAGGATGCCACCAAAGTACGTAACTCTGCGCTCTTACAATTACAGCCCGTATGTAGCCTACTGTATGTATGTGTTACCGTTAAAGTGTTACTGCCGTTATTGTATAAAATAACTAGTTAATGTATACATTAACGGCAAAACAGTTAAAGTATAAAAATTTTCTACAGTCTACCTAGGTAATGCATGAAGTAACTAGTTATTCTATGAATTAACCAGACACAATTAGTTAAATCATGTAATTGATTTTTTTTTTTTAATTTCATCATAAAAGTAAGTATAAAAACAAATTCAATTTAAAAGTATCGGATAAGACACACCAAACACATCACTTATAGCAGCAGTCATTGCTTCCAAGGTATTTGGAATTGCATTTTGAGTTACCGCGTTTGAGTAAAAGCGATTTTTTTTCGAATTTTATATCTTTGGGGTACCACAGCTCCCCCTGTGGGTTACGTACGGGTCTACAATTCTTTTTGGGAAGGCCTAAATTTGATATCAACAT
>QBDW01006090.1:0-56484 GCA_003261595.1 Maconellicoccus hirsutus | reverse complement strand
TTTATAAGGCTCCCAAACTGCTGTTCGGTAAGAGCAATGAGGTAAGATGACGCAAGATGTGACGAGTCTGGTGAAAATTGATGCGTGGTGACGTTCATCGGGTTGGACATCGATGAAACGAATGGACGCGGTAGCGATGTTGTGACTGTAGGTGCTGTTTCCGTCGCGAACGTTACGGTTGTGGATGCGAGCAAGGGGGTCGCGGAGAACGTAACGTCTATGGGCGCGATTTGTGGCGTTGTAGCACTGGTCACGAACGCGGTTTGTGGGGTCACACGTGTCAGTATAACCGAACTAAAAGTAGAATTAAAACTATCGGGTATGTACATAGGATTGGAAACGGTGTCCGAAAAAAACGCGGGGCGCGAGATCGCGATCGGTGTAGCGGGTTCCCCAAACAAGGGGGGTTCGCTTCTGGATCCTGGCAGGGTCGCCACTGTTACGCACGGGGATCTGCCATGGGGGCGGATCGCGTAACTGCGGGGCCTAGGTGGGGGCAGGGTCGCCAGTCGCGAGTGCGAATACTGTTTCGGCATCGCGACAAAAAGTTTTTCGACAGGGTCGTGATTACGATTTATTAAAGTAAAGATACAATTACTTGAATAAACTAAAGGGGGCGAGCTCAATCGTCATCGATCGGCGTCGCGCTAAGGCTAACGGAGCTCAGCTGACATCAGCCGGCGTCCGTCAGTATTTACAGAAATGCTACGCGAGTAGCGAAACGCGAATAGAGTTCGTACTCCAGTTCCGACGAAGGAGACGAGACTGGCTCGCTCGAGAACCAGTTACCCTCTCGAGCTACCCTTAACGTTCGGTTTACCATTAAGTAGGGCGCGCTTGCGGTGTCGGCGCGCGCAGTTCGTAACAACTTTCTGCAAAATTTTACTTCCTAGCAATTTTTAACTTTAAAATTTTGTCTTGCTAACAACGCTGCGCCTTCATTTCTTAAGATAGGCACAAATACATTATGATAGTTTTTGTAGAGCTCGATGAGATCTACAAAAACGTAATGACTGTTCTTGCATAACTCGAATACTAAAGGAGTAATGGCCTTTCTAAATTTCCATCTGCCTCTATAAGGCCCCCAATTTTGAAAAATTTTTTCCATCCACAATTCACATGATTAAAAAAAATTATTCGAGAATAAGCCTGACCACGTGTATTTTGTTTAATGTAATACAATTTTTTTCTTTAATAGTAATTTTTTGAAGTTTTTTTTTTTTAAATTGATATACAAAAGCTATTAAATTGTCATTTTTTGTGAGAAATTTATCTTTCAAATTCATCGTTCTTTTGCATGTAAAAAATGTCGAAATTTTCCCAACTAGGTGACGTAATTGTTGGAAATGAAATTAAAATTTATCATTTTTAAAATATGTATTTTTCAAAAAGTAGCAAAAATAAATAAATGATAGATTTTCAAGGATATTTTTACTGTTTCGAAAAAATTCGATTTTCCCACCAAAGATAATGAATTCCAAAAAAAATTTTTAAGCTTTCTCTTTTTTTATTTTATATCTTCAAACCTTCACTCACGCACCTTGAACTTGGAACAGGTGAAAATTAAATTCCTCACTCGACCGTCTGGCCACCTCAGCGATATCATCAAAACTACGATAAATTTTTAACGAACATATTTTATTTATCGTCGCAGCATTCATTAAAAATAAAGTTGCATAGATGAAAAAAAAAAGCGCATTGTACAATAAACTCTGCAACTTCATCGACGTACGTGCTCGGTACACCGTAGACATGTGATTCATTTAAACCTCTCGTATCTTGGTAACAAGTGCATAGCGACCACGAGGAAAAAAAATCTCATAAGGGGATTTCACGCGCTGATTTATACGATAAAACGTGCAAATAACGAAGCAAAATATATCTTTAAAATTAACGAATGTCGGAAGAGGAATTCTTAATTGAACGGGGAACATTTTCGAATTCTAGATTGTACATAACCACACGATACGCGATACGCTTTTGCAGCCAAGAATCAAAGTTTACTTGGTAAAATTCAAAACGCGTTAATGAAGTTTAATGTATAGCGAAGTTGGGTTGTATTTGTTGAGGAGTGAAATAGACGAAGTGTATTTTGCAGCACTCCAACGAAGAAGGCGTCAAACCGCAAAAGCCCCAATAAGATGGGTACCTGAAGATGAAAATTAACCGAATGACTTAAAGTCAAAATTTCACCCATCGAAAATCTTTCGCGAGGTAACGATACCATTCTCACGACGAACTCGAGGGTAATTACCCAATGGACGTATAGCCATGTTTTTCTTTTAACTTGTTGATACGAAACGTGGCTTGGATCGAATAACTCGGTATTTGGGTCTTCTGATGAATTCACCTCGGTCTTGGAAAACAAGCTAGTGTAGAAATTGCGGTTATTTCGCCGTAAATATATTACATTTCCACGTGCAATTAATTTCGTCGAGTTTTAAAATAAATTGCGCGAAAACGAGTATCGACGTGGTGAAGGGAAGATGAAGGTAGAGGGGATTTTCTTATGTATATTAAACGTGTGTATTATTTTTTCAACGGCGTGTACGATTTTACGTATATTCGAGGACGGTTTATTAATTAATCATCGCGAGGATTTTATTTTTCGAAAACCATTTCAAACTGTAAATAAAACACCGAGGATATTTTTTTGTTTAGGCTTTCAAAGGGAATTTTTAATTACTGACCAAACTCGAGGGAAATTGTAGCTTTTATGATATAGCTTTTTTTCACTCCTGTCGAGGTACTCTTTATCTAGATTTTTCTTTTAGTGTTTAATTTTTATTTCGCGTATATTTTCGATGCTTTCAACGTGTATTTGAATTTAGGGGCTGAAATAGGAAAAAGGTCAACGACCAAGTGTCTCGGAGCCGCAGGAGTATTTTACATTATAACGTTCGGTAAATACGTGTATACGCAGCGTGTAATATCGAATTTGGTATTCAAAACGAGTATATTGAAAATGAAGAGCTGATTATCGTCGCATTACAGGCCGACATCGCGTGAAATACGGCCATCGTTTTCGATTATTCTTGAATTTTTGCTATGTAATCTGGTTTCAAAGTAAACGTATTTCCAGTAATGCCCCTCGTTTAATCTTCGGGTCAAACGGTCTTCGTAATATCAGATTAGACGTGTTCGTCGAGTATATCGAGCGCCGCGATGATGCTAGGGTGTTAAGTATTCGCAAGAGGGTAGGTTTGCTTGGAATTAGGTGATGGAGAAGTATGTGAAATCGAGATGGGGTGTGCAAATTAGGTTTTAAAGCGTGAAATTTGAGTAATTTTAAAAAAGCCGGGTTTTTGATGTTCTCGAAACGTGGCGTGAATTTGAGAATTTATATTGTGGAATTTTTTCGGTGGAGGTTATTGTAGTGGAATGTGGAAGACTTGAAGAATACCAGCGGTAAGTACCTGGAGAGAATGTAGCTAGAAATGGGCTCGAAATGACTGGAAAAGTGGAAAATTTCAAGAGATGATAGTGGAGTTAAGCCTTTGCTATATTTCATGTATCTTTGCTGAATTTTGAATAAATGAATTATTTTGAATTGTTTATACATACAAACACGAGAAGTAAACATTTCAAAATTTTCATTTTCCGAATCGGACATGCCAAAATTACCCATAGTTATCTATACCAACGATCCCCCAAACCCACATGCCAATTTTGTAACGTCGAACCAGTATCCACTCATCACCTCCTCTTCCTTTGTCCAAACCTCATCCACCATAGAAATAATCTAGGTATTTCCGATCCATCAATTCCTGATTCACTACCTCAAATGAAAAATATCATTTTACTCATCAAACGGCTAAAATTATACATCCAGATCTAAACCCTCACTCACTCCTCTCTCATTCCTACTCCCCTGTCCGAATCCTTCACCACTGGGCGTAATAGTCTTAGCAATTAAAAACGCCCAGTATAAAAAATAAAAAAAAAAATTCATTTTATGCAGTATTTTAATCAATTTCAGGCACCATTTTTTATGCTAAATCGAAGGATTTATTTTTTTTTTCGTTAAAACATTTTTAAGGTTCGATATGTTCAAGAGAGTAATAAGAAAAAAAATTCATATCCAACGTATCAAAAAAATCGATAGTTTTCACGTAAAAAAATATTGAAAAATAATAAACAAATGCCCGTTGAGTTGATACCAGCCACCGCGTACTAGCGGAAGACGTACACTTACGCGACACTACAATTCCCGTTATGAACGCCCGTTATTCGAGCTAACGCTGGCGGCCGTATGCCCGTCGAGTTGATACCGCCCACCGCGTACTACCGGAAGATGTACGTGAACGCGTCGCTACCGCGTTAGCTCGAATAATGAGCGTTCTTAACGGGAACCGGTAGTATCGCGTAAGCGTACGTCTTCCACTAGTACGTAGTGGCCGGTATCAACTCGACGGGCATACGCTCGCCAGCGTTAGCTCGAATAACGAGCGTTCTTAACGGGAACCGGTAGTATCACGTAAGCGTATGTCTTCCACTAGTACGTAGTGGCCGGTATCAACTCGACGGGCATACGTTCGCTATTTTTAATATTATTTTACGCGAAAACCATCAGTTTTTTCGGTACGCTGCATATGAAGTTTTTTCTTCTTATTAATCTCCTAAACACGTTAAAACGTGTTTTAACGAAAAAAAATGTATCCTTTAATTAAGCCCGAAAATGGCGCCTAAATTTGATTTTCAGCTCATCGACGCATATTGCGTATATTGATACATATTTTTTCCTCATTATCTCGTTTTGGGGGGGGGGGAGTCTCGATGAAAAAATTCAAAACGCGTTTTGAGGGGATTCGAGTGATAAAAAAAATCTGAAAAAATTCCAAACTCGAAATTTCCTCGAATTCGAAGTATTTAAATTAGAAATCAAAATGTCAAAAAATTAAACTACCGAAATGAAAAAATTAATAAATTAAAACATCACTTGAAAAATCGCCATATAACCCTAAATTTCCACAATTTCCGTACAATTCGCCGGCGAAATATCACATAAGGTCTAAAATTCGAAACAGGTGCGCAAACGGGCAAAGAAAACGGCAACTCTTCGGAGTATAAAAAGACCTCGAGCATAGTTTCAATGACAACGCCGACGTAACTTGGTACAGATTTTAAAGGCAATTGCCTCATGAATATTTTAAATAGAGTAACATCTGTCTCTAGGAGGTTATAAGAGGACCAATGGCTTGTTACGAGGTTAATTCGTGTACAGGGTTTATCGTAACTGGCGTAGATCAATCCGAGATAAGTTTAGTGGCTCTAACGTAATTTTTCCGTCCTAAAGGCGTAATAAAATTGGCGCTATTGCATCCGACAAAATTTCAACACTGGTTTGAAAATTTTAGCATAAAACACGTTGCAGTAATTCCGACTTGGAAATTTTTATCCGGAAATAAGTTTTTTAGTACACTTTGAAAATGTTCAACGTTATATCTAGCGTGGAACTATTCTCGAGAGAGAGATTATTTCGAGTTACCAGCGCCCTGTTTTTCGCTAAGTACAAAGCGAGACTTACCCTAGTAATAAGCTCCGTCCGATGGTTTTTACTCTTTACTGTTAACTCGTCTGTATAATAATTATACCTTATAATCTTTAAAAACTCGATGGCGTTTTATTTTCGGCGTTGCTTTTTCCCAACAATAACGCTTAGGACGTGAACTCTTTATTATGGCTCGTTTAAATATATTTTTCAACCTATGGGAATAAATGTATGTTGGACGTGTTTGCCAGAGATGTAGTCGTCGTTATGTAAATTAAAACGTGAACGCGAAATGTTTATGGAAGTGGGGTAGGTCAGGGTTATTTTTGCGGTTTGCGATGGTTCGGAGCTTTTTTTGTGTGTGTTTGGAATACATGGCAGTGTATCGAAGTAGATGAGGAGTAGAGGGGAAGTACCGGAGTACTCTTGGTTTTCATCGTGTGTGAGGGGAACGAAGGGACGGGAGGGATTAAGAGCATAAAAAAATTATTTTGTACGATAAGGAATCAGCTTGCGTACAAGATCGCAACACAAAATGCCGAAAAATCCCAAAATCAAAATTTTCAACAGCTCAATTTTATTTTTTGATTTTTGGCGAATTTTTGAAAATTGAAAAACACAAAATTTCCGTTAAAAATAATATTTAAAAAATCGAGTTAATTTGGAAAAATAGTAGAAAATTGCGCGAAATATAGTTCCCCCTAATTTGAGCCCGCTGAATACAAATTCACATCTTCGAGCTATTCTCGAGTCTCCAGCGCGATTTTGATTTTCTGCAGAATTTTCTCAATGTTCCAGAAACCGTTCATATGACATTGAGTTTCTTACCGGTATATTTCAAGGTCAAAATTTTAAGCTTACCCCCTACCCCCTCATCTAAAAGCAGACACACCCGTCTACACATCAATGGAAATTAATTCTTCCCACGCAATTTCAATTACACGCGTCGCGAACGAAAAACTCGATAACTCAAACACCTCAGATTGATTTCACGTTTTCTACTCTTCTCGAAACTTTCATCGAGCATAAAAATCAAACCATCGTTTCCAGCGTTTCTGGGCACTTGGCAAACATGTATAAATTCCGAGCATACCCAATCCTAATCTTGTGTCGGAAAAAAAAGCGTCACATGCGTCTCAAGACACTCGAGTAAACACTTCCATAAACTGCACAACTTGTAAATACACCCCGAACGAAACTCATTCTATATACACATTGGAAAAAAAGGGGAAAAAAACGCAGCCATATTTCACCAAACATGTATAGTAAAACTTTTGATTTATTTAAATCGGGAAATTGAAAGTTTTTCCAACTTTCGATACACATAACACGGCTTCTCGAAAAAGAGTTTATCCGTTTGCTTATACATAAAAGAAAAAAAAAACTTTGTAAATCCTAGATCGGTGAAAACGTATCAATGAGAAACGCTGATAAAGGTAAAAACATCCTTTGGGACATCGGTTGTGATTTTTCTCTATTTCGCGTTACTCAGGTTGAAAGCTCTATAAAAGTACGAATTTGTGAAAGACACGACCCGTGAAAATCATCCTCTCTTCTGTCGCGTTTCGTATTTTTTTTTTGTATTATGGATTCGCATAATTAAAGAAATATCGTATTAAAATTTGACTTTTTTTGTTATTCCGTACAATGGGAAATTTTTTTCAGAGGATCAACGCCTTTTAAAAATTTACGGTTACGGTAGTAAAATTACATCGGTATAAATTCGGCGCCACGTTGAATAAATTTTTCACAAATTACACACAACGACGACGTCCTTAGAGAGTAAAATAAAATCTTCACGAATCTGTCCAGGTATTTGTCGTTTAAACACGTTCGTATACGTAACAACGAGGAAAAATAATTTTCATTTGGAAAAGAAAAACAAAAAAACTCTAGTTTTCGCCCGTAAGAAAATTCGGCTTTAAAAAAGAACGTACCCGGGTGAAATAAATTATTCGTGGAATTTTGTACGCTTCAAGAAAAATCACAACAAAGTTCTAAAAACTCTTGGCTGAGAAATGCTTTTGTATGAAAATGCTATTTTGTCTTAGCGAAGTTATATAGTCGTTAATTTTATTGAAAATCATCAAGGCAAAAACGTCGAAAATATTCGCCAAAGACGCGAACTTGTATACTGTTTTCAAAGCTCTAAAACAATACGACCGAATCAATTAAATTCTCATTTCGTAAACGACGTTTTGTATCACTATGGCTTTTGTTTACCTTACAACTCAGCCCCTATTAGGCAACAAAAAAATAAACCGATCCGCCATGCATTATTTATAAAAAAACCCCCACGTTCGAAATGAAAAAAAAAAGATTTCCAATATCGTATTATTTGTTTATGTGCTTCAATAAACAATACGAACTTATTGATTCAAAAATATCGCCATGTTTTCGGCCGTATTTTCATTCTAATGTAGTAAAGATTTCGCGTATTTTATCGTCGTCGAGGCGAAAATTAATTATTATTGTCTTATAACGACCACGTGTATCTCGTATTTTTCCTCATTTTTAATGAGTTTATTACGAAGGCGTTACGTGTTGCGTTTTTTCCCCTTGACGCGTTGCCCGATTCCTCGCGGCGCCTGAAATCTTTTTTTTTAATGGAACATAACATGGCCATTAAAAAGAAATAAGCGAGTTTTTCCTCCTTCTTCGTTCTGCTTTTATGGGCTTGTGGTTTTGCACCCTTGTTACATAAGGTGATTCGTAAGAGGTCTTGGAGCTTTTGGGTTGTAATTTCCATCTCGCAGATATGTCGAGGACGTGGGACATCGAAGTACGAGGTTGTTACGACAGTCAAATGAAACGAGAAATGAGATAGGCAACTTGCAGAAAGAACATGAAACATACTCGTAGCAATATTTAAAATTTTCTGATTTTTCAAAAATTTCAAAATTTTTAAAAGGTACGAAAAATATTTTTTTAGCAATTCTCAACAATTTTTGTTTTATTTTTCTTTCATTTTTTGTTCAAATTTTGAGATATTTGATGAAGTATCTGGAAAGGAGAAGGAATACTGAAATTCTCAATAGAAGAGAACTTTGCATAGCAAGAAAAGGCAATTTTAACAAATTTTAGGAACCACTTTTAAATGTATTTCTATAACAAAATGTCATGGAAATTATTAATTTTTATCATGTTCTCAATTTGCTGTTATCATCTTATTGAACAGGAGCAGAGGGGAGGGGGTTACAAGTCAAGGATGCACCTACGAAAAAAAAATTATTGAAATAAAAGTAGTTGGAAATTAATCGAGTTGCATTTTTTATTTAAATATTTTTTGCATCTCTTCGAATTTTCGAGTTATTTTGAAAAAACTCGTGGGTTTTTAAAGAAGTAAGAATCCCACTTGGAAAGCGTTTTAGGCACCAATGAAATTTATGAAAAAATTGTTGAAATAAAAATTACTGAGAATTGAATAACGCTCATTTTTTGTCCCAATATTTTTCTTCGTATTTCCTCAAATTTTCATGATTTTACAAAAGCTCACTTCGAGAGTATATCATATTAAAAAAGCGACATACACCTTTAGAGATGAAGCATTTTGACATATTCTTGACGAGTCACACTCGGACAGTTTTCTGTAAAAACCAGATATTATACGTGTTTTCCTTTATTTTCGTCATTTTCTCCTAATTCGTTCAGACTTCATTCTTTCACACAAATTTACATTTTTTTTTCTCTTCAAATGTCACATTTTGAAACACTGTTTTTGACAGTTCGGACAACGAACGGAGGATTTCAAGCAAAAGGGGTCGATCGTATACGTCAAATGGAGGGGTTCCCAAATGAGCGAAATATTTCCAAAATTACATTTTTCCAATAAAAATCAAACTCGAGAACAATTTTCGTAAAATACCGAAATAGCTTAAAATCGAAAAAAACCGAGAGACGAAAATAATTGAAAAATTTGAAATTCTTAAACGACGTTTGGCGCGTTTGAAAGGCTAAAGAATACAATCTGTTGAAATTCTGGAAAACGAGACGAGCCAGCGAAAAAACCAGAGACAAAGAACTTTGACAAAATTGATTAAAAAAAATTATCCAGCAGACTTGGTAAATTACTACTTTTTCGTATTTACGACGACATAAAAAAGAAGAATAAAACTCCGCAGAAAAAATGCTTCTTTTAAAACATAATAAATTTCGGTCGAGAAAAAATTATTGCCGTAAATTTTCCATTACGCTTTCGGGTAAACGGCGATAATTAGTTGAAAGTTTTATAATTCGAAAAGTTGATTTTTTTGCATAGAAATCGATCATCTGTGAAATTTCACGTTGTCGGTCAAAGGCTTAAAAACGAAAAAAGGCAACAGTTGTAAAACGACGATTGAAAGTTTTAAACGATATCGAAAGCTCGTTTGATGTGGGAACTATTATGAAAAAATAATGAAAAAAATTCCAGCACGTGCCTGGAAAATTTCATACAAACTTGGGAGAATTTCGAAACATAATCTGCAAAAACGAATAAAATACTTAAGCTTGTTGCGGCGCGATGGCACAATTAACTATTTAAATGGTGTAAAACTAACAAATTGATTTAAAGAAACGTCTTTAATAAATTAAAACTCGATTGCGAACGTAACGAATCTTGTATACGTAAAGTTACGATGCAATTTATTTTGTCGAGTTTCTCCAACTATTTATCACAAGTTCGCTTTTTAATTACGACAAAGAACTACCTTCGGGTAAAAAGTTATTGCGCTTTAAATGGCTACAATTAATTGCAACACAAATTACCTTTTATTGCATTCTCGACGAAATATTTATAATTTCCGTATTATGCGTCCGGTTTTACCATGCGAAATGCTAATTAGTTAGGGAATTTTTTCATTGTTTTGTGAAACGTTTAAAAAATTAAAGATGATTTTTCGTCGAGTCAGAAACGCCGAAGAAACTATTTTTTAATAAGTTTCAACGTCTTCGCGAAGTTGAAAAGTTTAATTAAAAAATGAACTCGAAGGCGAAAATATTGAAGTTGGGAATTTTTTTCAGCTGGAAAGTTATTCGGTTTAACGGGTTCCAATTATAGCTTCTTAGAGGCTAGCAAATTAATAGGGTGGTTTGATTTTATCGTTTTTTCTTTTTTTTTTTGATCGGTGGTTCAATTTCCATAGTTTTTAGGATGTTTCAAGTTGTTTCCTTAGACGGCGAATTCCTACTTTATGGATCATGGTGTAGATAAATTACCGAGTAATTTTGTCGAAATTCGAAGTTTTTTTCTGGTGATTTTTAACCCCTTGAAATGAAATTTTTCATATTTTGAAAACTTGAAGAGACGAGTTGGAAAAGTATATGTTCAAAAATGTGCTCCTTTTGATTTCCCATAATTTTTGTCTGAAAATTTTTCACCTCTGGCCAACCCCTGATCCACAAAATCTCTCAGGAATGTTTTTAAGATAAAACGAGTATAAACTATGTTTCTTTGAGTAACTCAAAATTGTGAGGAGATATAAAAAAATGTACTTCACAAAAAATCTTCTTTTTTCAATTCCCTACAATTTTTGTCTGAAAATTTTTCACCTCTGGTCAACCCCTGATCCACAAAATCTCCTCTCAGGCATGTTTTTGAGATAAAACGAGTATAAACTAGGTTTCTTTGAGTAACTCAAAATTGTGAGGAGATATAAAAAAATGTACTTCACAAAAAATCTTCTTTTTTCAATTCCCTACAATTTTTGTCTGAAAATTTTTCACCTCTGGTCAACCCCTGATCCACAAAATCTCCTCTCAGGCATGTTTTTGAGATAAAACGAGTATAAACTAGGTTTCTTTGAGTAACTCAAAATTGTGAGGAGATATAAAAAAATGTATTTCACAAAAAATCTTTCTTTTTCAATTCCCTACAATTTTTGTCTAAAAATTTTTCACCTCTGGTCAACTCCTGATACACAAAATCTCCTCTCAGGCATGTTTTTGAGATAAAATGGGTATAAAGAGGTTTCTTCAAATAACTCAAAATTGAGGAGAGATATGAAAAAAATGTACATTACAAAAAATATTCCTTTTTCAACGCCCTAAAATTTTATATTCATAGTTTTACCTCTCAAATTTTCAATCTCATTGCAAATTATCGGCGACTTACGTAAATTTCAACGTCAAAAAAACAACCATATCCTGGAACTAGGTCAAACCGAACTCCAAACCAAGACTCATCTATGCTTGGAGAATACAAGACATCGAAGCAGGTAAAAAGCTCGTATCGCAGGACAAAGTTAAGCTAACGAAATGAAATTCAACAGAAAGCACGCCTCATAAAACAGGACTCGGAATAGCTTCTGTGAATTGATTTAGAAGATACGACAATCGTACTTTTATTACTTTGTAAACTGGACAGCCATTTAGTTGAAATGTCCAGTTATTGCAGTTGCAACTTGGGATTTCATATCAAGGGATGCCTCGCAGATCCTTTTATGTATATTTTTCACGAATGAAGTACCAATTCCGGATATATTTCGTAATTTCGTCGCAGTTTCTATCCTAGAAACAAATGATATTTTTTGGTCATTGAATAATCATACCGAAAATATAACGTTTTCGTGTATAGAATGAAATTATTTTTCGTGCGCGAAAAACGCGAGAATAAAAATCGTAAAAAGAAACCCCTCCTGATATAAATTTCATCGACATATTTCGGCAAATTTTCGCTCTAATAAAATATTCACGTCTTATGGAAGCTCGGCTAAAAGCGAAAAGAGCACGACGGAAAGTGAAAGTCGGCGAAATCGTATCCATAAAAGAAAACACGCTTTTCGAAGAGGAAATACGTTAGTGAATTTTTTAGCAAAATTATGAAAATAAAGCGTCAGAAATAACGTCGGCGCGTAAACTTGTAGCGGAAATATTTCGCAAATGTTTCGAATTTTCGAGAACACGCCGAGCCCGAAATTTAAGGTATATGAAATATCTATATCGACGAAGTCTTAGCAAAGCTAAAATACGCCGGAGAGGTGAAGCCAGAGGGCGTTATTGTTAATGTCAATTCCTACAATGACGTCTAGTTCGGTAATAATTTTTAGTGAACGTGGTAAAAGCGAATTCACGAGGTATTTTTAACAGCAAAGAAATCCTCGAGGTTGAAAAAAAGTGCTATTAATATAAGCAGAGGAGCGGAGTTGGAACTCAAAAGGAATGTAATTTTTTTCGGAGAATTGGTTTATTTTAGGTGGCGGGGAGAGGAGTAGAATTTTACTATCTTCCTGTAAGGCTTTATTTCGTTGTGATTTTTTCATGTTATCATAAGTGACTATTTCGCCTTTGGCGTTTCGATTTCCTTTCAGAAATGTTTCTTCAAAGTGTATCCTTGACTTTGAAAATAATGTTCTTTTTTTAACACGGAAATTATGTTTTGCGATTTGTAAACTTTATCAAACTTCATCGTAAAAAGATAAATTTTATTTTTTAAAGAAAAAAACTAGACTGGCAATGACCTTGAAGAATTTTTTTATCGTCTTTTTTCGCGGCTTAAAAAAAAACAGAAGTCAAAATATCCAGGAGATTTTTCTAGCCAAAATTTAAGGCTTTTGCTGTACTTCTTCCGTTATTGAAGGAGAAATACAAATTCGAAAGAGCTGCTGGATTTTGTTTTCATTCAAAGAATCAATTTTATATTAAAATTTTTCATAGGATGGGAGGAGAAGAGGGGAGTTACTTTTTTATTCATTGTGGTCGTACAATTTTTAGATTGAAAAAGCGCTATTTTAAAAATTTTTTTTTTAATTTCAATGCGAAACTATTTCTAAACTCACTTAACCATGTAATTTCTAGTTTCAAAAATTTTTTAATTTCAGTTGAAAGTTTTCTACTTTTTTTTAATGACTTAATAAACATTTTTTTCTTTTTTGAAAAATGATTTTATAGACATCTATTCAATTGGTAACACTGCAAAAAATATATAAAATTCAAAAAAATAGAATTTTTAAAATTATGGTAATATTTTCATTCCTCGAGATTTGGTCATTCCTCTTTCTCTTCCAGAAATTTCAAAAGTAAAATTTACCCCAGTTTTTCAGTGTCTTGGGTTGATGACCTCATGAACACAATTACAGTTGATGATTCTATCACGTCGAAGGGTCAAGAGGAACATCGGTAATATCTCAAAATGAGTCATACTCGCGATCACTTAATATATCTCCACTTTTTCTCTCCTTGCTCGTCTCCTATGCTCTTCCCCCTCAAATCTAAAAATTTCTCGTTGAGTGAAAATCCTTGTGATATGATTTCCCGTTACAGGATTTTTGAGAGTAATTATTGTACAATCCAAAACCCCCTTCACACCTCACCTCACACATTGCTCCTATCGTAGTAACCATGAAGTGTATTGATTCTGTTTTCGTGTGATAGATAGCGCTATTGGTACTCACATCCATTACGTCAAGTTTCTGGTTTTGTTGCTTTGTTATTCACATCCATGAGTCATAACTGGATGTACTGGCGCCATCTATAGGCAAACTCTCTTATCAGCTTTTTCTACCTTCTTTTGAGTGCTGAGTTTGTTGCACACTATGAACTATTTTTGTACCTAGCAAGATGGTTTCTTGAGTAAATTTTCACAAATTGGGGCATATTTGTAGGAAAATTTAAAAAATTCATGTAATTGTCTTCTTTCGACGTACAAACGAGGGAGAAAAATAGAAAAGATAATTAGGAAATTTGCTAGCTCCCATTTTCTACTTATGTGTTCATGACAGCGAATATACCTGAATTAGTTTACAGACCACTGAATTTTGTTTTCTGTTTTTCCCTTTTTTTTTTTTTGCAGAGAATCCTATTTACACATTCTATTTAAAGGTAAATAAATTCATAAAGAAACGGTGTTGCGTCACATTATACGGAAATTAGATATGCGGACGATAATGTGAAGGGTTTGCATATCTATGGCGAGGGAATATACAGGAGGGGGCACGCGGAGTTTCTTTGTTTAGGTGTGTGTTGGTGTATATGCGTGAAAACTGCAAAAGAGGATGTTCTATGATATGAAACAGCTTTATAATGCTAATGACTTCAAAGCAGTTTATTAAGGGGATAGTTTTGGTGGTGGAATACGGGAAATATTTTGATGTTTCCTTTCAAAATGACCTCGGCAGTTACCCGAATCTGATTTTCTTGGTGGCTTCCTTTTTGCCTTTATAAACAGACATAGCTGAAGGATATTTTGAAGCAGCGTTGTTGGTTTTACAAATAGAGAGATCGAGGCGAAAAGAAGATAACATTGAGTTGTATAATTATAAGACCATTTTGTTTCTTACGTTAAACCGTTTGAGCAGATAACATAACTTGGAAGTGTTCTTTCCAAACTACATATTTCCTTTGCGCTAACTCGCAGGTTTTATATTTTAAGGATTTAGGTTTATCGCATTTTGCGAGACCCTCATCGCGGGTACTTTTTACACTAATAAATCTACAAGTTTACGCGGTCGAGACAATGCGAACTTTAGATGTATAAATTTGACACGGTCGCGTCCATAACCGATACAAAGTTTTATCGTGTTTATGGAAATTTTCAGCGTAGTTTTTTCGTTCGTTATCTGCGTTTCGGTTTTCATATGCGAAAAAAAAAAACTCCAAAACGATGTAGCTTGCGAGTGGTTATGGAAATTATGAAATTAAATCTGCTGATTATTACGGTTATATGTATAGACGACGGTAGCTTTTACGTTGTAAATTTATGAATAGGGTGTGTGGAAATCTTGGGGAAATTCGTTACCGTCGAAGACGAAGGGTGTTTGTGGAAATAAGGTAAGAAGACGATAGTCTCGAGGGTGGAGATTTTTTTCGTGCGATGTAATTGTCTCCCCATAGAGGGATGAGTTGTGTTTTTAGAATACCAGAGGGTGTAAGTGTGAGATTTATTGTGGTAGTTAGTGCTATCGAACTGTGAAGGCGTCCGGTGTGTTTATCGAGTTTGCAAATGTTGAGTGGTATTGATCTGATTTATTGTGGTGGCGTGGAGGAGGCTGGTGGGAAAATGAAGGGGTGTTGAGTTTGATGGAATTTTATGAATTTGATATTTTTTTTGAAATTCTTACTAGATTTTATATTTTTTGTGGGAATTTCTGAAGTGAAAAATTTTTAATGTCGATGGGCTCCTTTTTCGTGAATTTTGCAGCCCCCTGAAATCAGTTTTTTGTTTGTATCTTCGCAAAAACTGGTTCTATCAGCGAAATAGTCTAGTTCAAAATTAAAAGTAATTAAATTCTCTACAAAATGCGTAAAAAAAGGATTGACGTCATGGATCTAGATCTCGAGATATGTGCAATTAAAAAAGAAGTTTTTTTGTGAATTTTTCGCTAAATTCGCCAATAAATGGAAAAATTGCCTTTTTGTGAAAATTACTTTGAACTAAAGTTAAAATACGCTAAATTTTCTATAAATTGCAATAAATGAAACTTGACTTGTGCACTTAGTTTTCGAGTTCCAACGCGACAAAGTTGTAGGGGTTTTGATGATTTTTCAATTTAAATTACAAAGAATTGTTTTTCCTGATTTTATGAAAGAAACAGCTTTGTTCGAAGTTGAAGCCCACTAAATTCTCTATAAATTGCATTTTTTTAAAACTCCCAGTCTCTTATTTGATTTTCGAATTATGCCATTGAAAATATCAATATTGGAAAATATAATTTCATCAATTTTATTGACAATTGATCTACAAAATTGTAGGAAGAATTTAGGCATCTATGGATTTTCTATTACTAAAAAAAACTCGTATTTCAAATATTTGGTAGAAATTAAAAATTTATTTTTGTTACAGAATTTTAAATAATAAATTTTATAGATTAACCAACAATTTGCATGTTGATGAATATAGATAATTGGGGAATATTGTAATTTTTGTTTGGCTGGTAAATGTTTCAAAGATCATAAATTGACGTAATGAGCTCAAAAATTGAAAAAAAACAATGAAATGATTAATTATTTGAGACCCTTATGAGCTCATTTGAATGATCCCTCTTTATCACCTACTCATGTATACTTACCTAACTTCATTACCAATTTTATGGCCTTTATTTATAATCTAAAGTATTTCTTCAATCAATTCATCGAACCAATCTGTCCAATATTTTTTCGAAAGAGAATTTTCATGTCCCGGTGACGACGTAGATGTTCCAGAATCTTGTTCTGGACCATTCGTTGTGGACGATCCAGTATCCAGTTCTGAGGTATTTGGTGTAGTACTAAAATCTTGGTTCGAAATATTTGTAATGGTTGTCCCGGAATCTTGGGTTGAATTATCTATTGAAGGTGTATCAGAAGTTGGATCAAAATTCGGATCTTCTGTCGTAGTTGCGTCATCCGGTACTGTCGTTTCGGCTGGAACTTCTTCTTTTTCCGCTGCATTATTGCTATAAATAGTGTTACCAACTACACACAAGGCAAGCAAAATTGCAATTTTTTTGGAATATTTCATGGTGCTTAAAAAATACAAAAAGGCGATACTTATCGATACTGCGGAATTTTAATATTATGCTAAAAAGTTTCAAAAGCCGGAATGGAAATGACCACCACGTTTATAAAGAATACAGTTCTTTACGTGAATTTTTTTTCTTCTCTTGCCTTAAATAATACGACTTGAAGGGGAAAAAATTGACGTCAAATCGTATCGATTACGAAAAAATTTCATCACTTTGACAGTTTTTCAATTTCAAGAACATGATTACACCTGTCGTGACTTTTTGACGAATTGACATTTTTATGTATTTTTTTACGTATTCCTATCCATCGTTTGGATTTAACATTTAAACACGTTGATAAAATTTGCAGCTTTATGACGTGTTCGCGAGTATCTTTTTGTTCATCTACAATTTATTGGTATTATTTCATTTGACGAGGTAAAGAAACAATAAATTTTATGACTCGAATGTTAATAACGTTGGTAGTTCGGATTTATTTTAAATTTATTGTTTTTTCATTTTTATCATCATTTTGCAATTAGTACAAGAAATAGAGTTCAAAAATTTATTGCTCAAGTGGATCAGTGCTACCTTGATACTGTACTCAAAAATGAGCAGCTAAAGTTAAAGCATTTTGAATCGCATCCCATCATAATTTCAATATCATCGTAATTAATAATTTCCAAGTACGAGATAATCAATTGAAATGAATTTGTATTTGTGAAAGATTTTTTTTAAATAGAATATAATATTTTTTTGTAGTAGATTGTAAGTTCAAGAAATGTTCATGATTTGGGCCTTCTTTCGAAAAAATATTCGTATTATCGTATTTATTTTGTAGTGTTTTTTTTCACTTTCAAAAAACAAACGAAATTCATAAGATAGTTCCATTTGGGAAATTTTTCATACCGATGTGCTACATTTTTGAGATTTTTAAATTTGAAATTTATTTAAACATTTTTTATTTAAAATTGAAATATTTTCATTTTGGTAAAAAATTTTCAAAAGTGATTATTTCTTATGGCCTTTGTAGATAGCAAAATTATGGCGTTTCCTTAAACTATTGAAAAATAAAGTAGAACTTGGCATTTTTAAATGTTTTTATTGATAACAACGTAAACAACAAGTTACATTTTTCTTTAATAATATTTCAATTAAATATAACACTAATTACTTCAATAAACTAAATAACATGTACCGGTATTTAAAAAAAAAATATTCAATTTTTCACTGTTTTGAAGTTATCTTGAGAAACTGAACTGGAGATTTGAAGAAATAAAATAATTCCAAGGGTATCCCATCTATTTATATTTTGTACTTATAGAATATTTAAACAATTTTTTCTAAATTTATAAAATTCACATTAAAATGCAAGTCTATCTTATTATTTCTTGATATTTTGTCCGGTGTTGATAATTATCAAGGAATTACTTACTAATGTTCGCAAATAATATCACGATAAACCTAAACTTGATAGTAGGGGTTGCAATATTGGCTTCAATAGATTAATAACAAGAGTGAGAAGGGGTCCTAAAAGTGGAATGCTTGATAATGAAGAGCTTTCGGATGATTCTTCATCCTCTGCTGCAGACGCACCAATAACAGGATTTATCGTATACACTAAACACGTACCCAACAAAAAGGCGAAAATTTTGAAAGCTTTCATCTTGTAAGTTTTCGCCGATTGCGTTAAAATTCTAAGATGTACTGCTTTCGTTTATACAGTATATCCTTTTTATATTGGTAATTCCTTACGCAATGAGTATTATCACTGTCCTCTACGAAGGTCAAAATGCTTAAAATTCCGAGAAAAAAAGTGTCTAAGCGATTATAGGAATGTTGACGCAGCGGTATATTCGATCATGATAATTGATAATTTCAAGTACATAATACGTACAATGTCGAGCGGAAATTCAATTTTGACTGTAATTGTTTTACCTATAATGATTTATCACTTTTTTGAAAATTTTTCAACATAGCACATCGAAAATATTTAGATAAGCGACACTTAGTTTTTTCGTTTTTATTAGCTTTTTTACTACTTTGTTTGTAAAAGGCTGAAGAAAAGTTCGCAATTTATCGTGAATAACATTTCCTTTAAAACCAAATTTACGTCAGAAAAATATCAAATGTGTGGTTGATAAACGAAAACAAAAAAGTCATAAAATCTTGAAGTGGAAATTTTTGAAAAAAATTAAAAGGTAAATTTTTTCTTAATGATAGATTAATTGGTCTACGTAGTATTTTTGTACATGATTTTTTCCTATTAACATTAACAAAAAATCATGTACAAAAATTGACTTTTTCGACCTCAAAAAAATCGCAAAATAATTTTTTAATTATTTCTAACAAAAAATGTTCTATGATCCATAAGTCAAAAATCAATAAATTTCGAGAAAAAAATTATTTAAATAATGAGTTTCAAGTCATGTGCGTTGATCGTGGTGCATGCCGTCAGCCCCCCTCCTCTTCCCATTTGGTTCAAAATAGGTTCAATCGTTAAAGCATCATTAGTGCAGGATAGTGCAGAAATTTTTTTCGTTAGTGCACACCCCCCTCCCTTAATATAAACGATTCTTGTTGGGGGGCTGGCCAAACATGTCGTCAGTGCCATCACGTCATTATAAGAGGGGTCGAAATTGGTGCCAATCGACGCACTTTTTCCCTTACTTTTTTATAAAACCTATGAGGGACTGTCGGTATGCTCTTTCAGCGTCACCATGTCATTATAAGAGGGGTTGAAATCGACGTGAATCGTTAGTGCATTGTTAGTGCAGGGTAGTGCAACCATTTACTTAAACCTCTCTCCACCCCTTCCCCAGGGATAAATTTCGGACCCCTTTAAGACCTGAAATTCACAAAATTGGACGATATGGGTATCAATGGTTAGTTCTTCGTTAGTTCTTTCCAACGATACCGTTTTCGACGTTAGTGCACCTGAGAGTGCCTTATTTAAAAAAAAAAACCTGGGGGGCCGACAGCATGGTCACTTTTTCGAAACAATGGTGCTACGATCGTGAAATTGGTTTCAATTGTCGCGCGTAATTGTAAACGAAGCGCTACTGCGCAGTGGGAAGTAACAATTGACGCGCGGGGTTTTTACGATTCTTGATCACAACTCCGAGAAAAACAATGTTGAATAATATCACATCTTGGAGTCAAAAATACATCGAAAAAACGAGGTCTGATAATTTTTCCGAGTGATACGGATAATTAGAAAAAAGAAATTGAGTCGAAAACGCCATTTCGGAGGCAAAAAATTGGAGTGGGGCTTATTGATTTTTTCATGGAAGGCTTTTGTAAGAGTCCATCGTGTAGTAAAATTTCAATTAATTCCGTCCACCGGAATTTTAAAAAAGAATTCTTATTTAATTTTTGAAAAAAAATCGTTTTTTCGAAGTGGGGGAGGGAGAGCTGAAATTTTAGTCGTGAACGTTTCTCGATGGTACCAATCTACCATCCAAATATCATCGAAATCTGTACCCTGAGGCCGATCGCCTATGCTTATTTGCTTATTGCCCCTTGTCATGTTTATCAAGACTGATTTTATTTCTTAGCTGACAAAACAGCGTTTTTGTACATGTTCGTTTTGAAGTAAGTTGAGAAAAGTCTATGTATTTCGTAGGTATTGTATTTACCTCTTTTGAAGCATGTTTCACCTCCAATCTCAAAAAAAAATTCGAAAAAAACATGTATCTTCGTATAGACGGAAAATACCCATTTAGATAGTTTTTTTAAGTAATTTCCGTTAGAAAATTCGTAAAATACTAATCAACTTTAATTTTTTTTCGAAGTGGGGGAGGGAGTGCTGAAATTTTAGTCGTGAACGTTTTTCGATGATACCAATCTACCACCCAAATATCATCAAAATCTGTACCCTGAGGCCGATCGCCTCCTAAGGTGGAAATATTCAACGAAAATCATCGAAATATTTCCCCTCTCCCCTCTCACATTTACATCACCCTCATCAAACGTTATTTATCGTATTTTTCTGTTATTTAACGTTTGAGATGATGAATGAAAGAAATGTGAAAAAGGGGAAATAATGGAAAGATAATTTTCAAATGACTTGATTCCAATTTCCGTATTGAAAATTTTAAATTGATTTATTTCTTGTTCCATTGTTTTACCTTTGGTAATCATACTCGAAACCAAAAATTATTCAGTGTAATGTTCCAAGAAGCTCTTTTTTTTTTGAAAAATTTCAGCATTTTTTTACATAGATGAATTTTATTTTATTTTTTTGTAAAACTCAAGTTAGACTAATTTCTATTTTCTTCATTGAACGTTTTACAAATAACAATTTTGAGAAATAATCGATGTACTACGAATTGGAAAACTGAACTAGTTCGAATAATTGAGCTACATGAATTAATTATTTTATTACGTTGAATCTATTGACTAAATATTTTATATCTTAAGATGGTTTTCAAAAAATGATAAATTATTGTGGTTCACTTTCGTATGCAAGTTGCAACTGGTCTTGTCGATTCTTGTTTCGGTATTGCTAGTTGCTACGTGTACGTTTATCAATAGTTTGTGATTCATTCTGGAGGAAAATACTTAAAGCGCTCATAAAAGCCCACTAACCTGAAATATCAATTTTTTATTAGCGATATCAAAATAATTTTGTTTGGAAAATTCTAAACAGGTTTTTGTATAATGTCGATTTGCGAAATTTTTCACAATTAGAATAATTTTAACTATCATCTACTACACTTACCAGCTTTAATACTGCGAGTAGGAGTGGATAGAGCACCGGGAATAATGCACACAATAAGAAAGCAAGAAGTGGGCCAAGTAATGGTATTGGTAATACAGCTAATACTAAAAGAAAATACGTGAAAAAAAATCCCACCGCAGAAATAGCAGAAGTTACACTAACGATAAAGCATGAAGCAAAAATTAAAATTAAAGCTAAGAACTTCATTTTGTGTGGTTTTTAAACAAAGATTCAAACTTGTATGATGATTTCTGCCTGTGAGAAGCTCTATTTATACGTTAAACCCTTCCATTACTAAGTCAAAAAATTGTATAACTCAAGGCTCTTCAAAACTTTACACGTATTTTGAATATTGATAGGAATATATCAACGAAACCCCATGGCGCTTATCTACCAGTAAATGAAATTATCGTTTATGAAAAAAACATATTTAAAAAAATTTAATCATATGTTTTATTTTTTTATTAATTTATTTAGCCACGTCGTGTACAGCTCAGAGGCTAGGGACGTGGGAAACTGAGGTGGTTTAGATTAGGGAATATAGATTGGTTGTTTTTAGGAAAGTAAGAAGTTCGGAAATTAGGGTAGGATTGTCGGAAAGTAAGGATTTGATTGTTGTATTTGGGATGTGGGTATTTCTTTGGATTTGGTACTTTGGACGTTCAATTATTGCGTAGAAAGTGGAGACAGGAGTATTGCAGGTTTCACTGGTAGGTTTGGGTTGCTTGTTTAGAATATAACTATGAAAGAAAGCGGAATGGCCGATTCGTAATCTAAAGAGGATAACCTCGTCTTTTCGGGATTTCTGATTGGAGGTTTGCCAGAGGTCGACGGTTCTCTTGATTCGTTTGAGTTTATTGGTGTTTGGAACAATGTCCCAGGATCGTTGGAAGGATTTCTGGATAAAGGATTTGCAGGAATTTTTGATGTCGGGAATGGTGATCGGTGTATTTGGAATTGGAGAGATGGAGAGAGCTAGCTTTGCGGTTTGATCTGCTTTTTCACTTTGAGGAATGTTGGTGTGAGAGAGAATCCAGCAGAGAATGATTTGTTTACTTGATGAAAACAGGTATTGGATACTTTCTTGAGAAATGGGACGCTGTTTCTTTTTATGAAAATTTTGGATCGACAACTAGAGCTGAGAGGGAGTCGGTTAGGATAAGGATATTGTTAGATGGAAGATATTGACAGAAGTTTATTGCCAGTTCAATAGCGAGGAGTTCTGAAGAAAGCACTGAGAAAAGTGAGTGTAAAGGAATTGGAATAATGAAATCGTCATGAATGATTGAGCAGTCTGCACTTACTGGAGATTTTAAGCCATCGGTGTAGATTTGTGAGAAGCCTGGATATTTATCAAGCATCATAGAAAATAAACGTTCATGGAACTGGATATGTTCGTGGATAGTTATCGTCAAAGGTACTTACGAAATTTAAAATATCAAGACCGATTTTATTTCCTAGCTGACAAAACAGCGTTTTTGTACTGTATATGTTCGTTTTGAAGTAAGTTGAGAAAAGTCTATGTATTTCGTAGGTATTTACTTCTTTCGAAGCATGTTTCACCTCCAATTTCAAAAAAAAAAAATTTGAAAAAAACATGTATCTTCGTATAAACGGAAAATACCCATTAAGATAGTTTTTTAAGGTAATTTCCGTTGGAAAATTCGTAAAATACTGATCAACTTTAATTTTTTTTCGAAGTGGGGGAGGGAGTGCTGAAATTTTAGTCGTGAACGTTTTTCAATGATACCAATCTACTACCCAAATATCATCGAAATCTGTACTCTGAGGCCGATCGCCTATGCTTATTTGCTTATAGCCCTTTGTCATGTTTGACTAAGGTGGAGATATTCAAAAAAATATCATCGAAATATTTCCCCTCCCCCTCTCACATTTACATCACCATCATCAAACTTTATTTATCGTATTTTTCTGTTATTTAACGTTTGAGATGATGAATGAAAGAAACGTGAAAAAGGGGAAATAATGGAAAGACAATTATCAAATGACTTGATTTCAATTTCCGTATTGAAAATTTTAAATTGATTTATTTCTTGTTCCATTCTTTTACCTTTGGTAATCATACTCGAAACCAAAATTTATTCAGTGTAATGTTCCAAAAAGCTCTTTTTTTTTGATAAATTTCATCATGTTCTTACATTGCTGATTTTTTTTTTTTTATAGAACTCAAGTTGGATTAATTTTTAACTTGTTCGTTGAATGTTTTACGAATAACAATTTTGAGAAATAATCGATGTATTACGAATTGAAAAACTGAACTGGTTCGAATAATTATTGAGCTACACAAATTAATTATTTTATTACGTTGAATCTATTGACTAAATATTTTATATCTTAAGATGGTTTTCATAAAATGAGAAATTATTGTGGTTCACTTTCGTATGCAAGTTGCAACGGGTCCTGTTGATTCTTGTTTCGGTATTGCTAGTTGCTACGTGTACGTCTATAGTTTGTGATTCATTCTGGAGGAAAATGCTTAACCCAATGGTTGAGGCCCAGTAACCTGAAATGTCAAAGGAACAAAAAATAAAATTATGTCGAAGTACTTTTGGGTTGATGTGAGTCGTTTTATTAGCGATATCAAAACAATTTCGTTTGGAAAATTCTAAACAAGTATTTGTATGATGTCGATTTGCGTAATTTTTCACAGTGAGAATAATTTTAACTATCATCTACTACACTTACCAGACCAAATACTATGGCTAGGAGTAAAACGACCAACGGGCCTAATATCATCAATAAACCAGCAAGAAATGGACCAAGAAATGGTATTGGCAATACAGTTAGTATTAAACCACCATACAAGATAAGGATTCCCCACAAAGGAAAAGCAGAAATTACACTAACGATGAAGCATGAAGCAAAAATTAAAATTAAAGCTAAGAACTTCATTTTGTGTGGTTTTTGAACAAAGATTCAAACTTGTATGATGATTTCTGCGTATGAGAAGCTCTATTTATACGTTAAACCCTTCCATTACTAAGTCAAAAAATTGTATAACTCAAGGCTCTTCAAAACTTTACACGTATTTTGAATATTGATAGAAATATATCAACGAAACCCCATGGCGCTTATCTACGAGTAATTGAGATTATCGTTTATGGAAAAAACATACTTAAAAAAATTTATTTCTTTGACTTTGAAAACCATAGAAGCAAGTGTTCTTGGAACTGGATATGTTCTTGGATAGTTATCGTCATAGGTTTTTACGAAAATTTAAAATATCAAGCATGATTTTATTACTTAGCTGAAAAAACATCATTTTTGTACATGTTCATTTTGACGTAAATTGAGAAAAGTTTATGTGTTTCGTAGATATTTTCTCTTTTGAAGCATGTTTTACCTCTAATCTCAAAAAAAAAATTCGAAAAAAACATGTATCTTCGTACAAACGGAAAGTACCCATTTAGATAGTTTTTTGAAGGCCGTTTCCTTTGGAAAGTTCGTAAAACACCAATCAGCTTTAATTTTCTATTTATGGATACTTGAAAAAATTCTGTTGAAGAATGAAAAAATAATATTTCAAGCGAAAAAAAAAACGTACCCTTCAAAGGACCAGTTTTTAGCTCGAGGAAATTCGCCAACAATCGTGTTATTCGTGGAGAAAAATTTTTAATAACAAGTTTTAAAAAATTCATAAATTAATACAATTCTTTCGTGAACTTCTGCCGTCAAATTATTCGACCGATATAGTTAATTAATTTCCTTAAAAATTTACAACCCAGTTTGCCAACGAAATAAGACACAAAAGAACTTTAATTAAAAATAAATTATACATCAGATGGTCCTGCAGGAAGAAAGTAAAACAAAAAAAAGCACGAAAAAGGGAAAAAAGTTACACGGCGTATGCAAACGCTACACTACGGTTTTGTCAATATTCACCTCACGTACGAATTTCCACGAGATAAGTTTTATTTCGGCGAAGGCAGCGTAGTACACGTTTTTACTCATACTCGTGTAACACGCTAGCACGTAAATGATGGCGGGGGATCGTCAAAATGTGATTAATTTGTAATGAATCACCCGTAAAAGCGACGAATTTGCAATTTTCAAGTTCATAAGGTGAATAGAAATGAAGTCTGCTGTGTCGAAGTTCATCGAGAATACTAACGTGTTTTTTCTGTTTTGTTATGTTTCAGGAAATACGGAAAGTCTTTCAAGTGGTAAGTGAATTTTGTTTCATGCCTAAACGATAGTTTCATTGGGGTCGTGTCTGCGGTGAAATGTCGAAACAAGGGGGAAACTTTGGGGAGGAAATGTCGAAAAATTCGCCATGTCGTTCGGAATAGCTCGAAAGACTAATATTAAATTAAATATAATTTAAATGTATTTTCGTTTCATTTGGAAATATTTTCGGTAAGTTGTGCACCTCGTTTGAGAACTGAATCTTGAGAAAATGGATTTTTAAATACGTTGTTACAGATATTTCGTATTTTCGAATAGAATCGTTCGTCGGAAGTACACAAATATTCAAAAAAAAATTAAAAATATATTTTTCATTGCAGATGCAGTGTTACCAATCTCTTTCGTAGTTGCATAAAAATTCTCAAAATAGCCAAAAAATACTAAAAATATGACTTTTTTTGTTTGATAGGGAAAAAGGTAAATCATGGATATTTTTTTTAACTTCATCTTATTTCGAGAATTCCTCGTCCGAAAAAACTGACTAAATCGATAAAATAATTAAAAAAATCATTTTAAAAATATTCAAAATTTTTGAAAAAAAGACGAATAAATGGTCAAAAAATATTCATAGAAAACAGTGAAAAATTGCAAAAAAAAATAGTAAAAAATTTTACAAAAGTAACAAAAAAAATAACGATAAAAAATCGGGAAAAATTACCTTAATAAAATTTTACATGTTTTTTTCAATACAAATAACGTTATGATTATTTTATTTAACCTAACCTTATTTTGAGAATTTCTCGTTCAGAAGAACTGACCTAATCACACAAATAACTGAAAAAATCATCTTGAAAAGATGAAAAATTTTTAAGAAAATGGTCAAAAAATATCCAAAAAAACAGTGAAAAAATAATTAAAAATTGCTAAAAATTGGGAAAAAATAACCTTAATAAAATTTTACGTGTTTTTTCCAATACAAACCCTCACTCACTCCTCTCCCATTCCTACTCCCCTGTCCGAATCCTTCATCACTGGGCGTAATAATCTTGGCAATTAAAAACGCCCAGTATAAAAAATAAAAAAAAAAAAAAAAAAATGATGTTATCAACCTTATTTCTACTGAGCTAAATAAAATTCTAGGTGAAAAAAACTCCAAAAAAATCCATAAATAACCCAGAAAAAATTAAAAAAAAAATTTTTTAATGTAAAAAATTTTACCAAATTAATAAAATTATAAGAACAACCAAAAATCGGAAAAAAATTACCTTAATAAAATTTAACGTGCTTTTTCCAATACAAACCATGTTATCAATCTTATTCCTACTGAGCTAAATAAAATTCTAGGATGAAAAAAACTCCAAAAAAATCCATAAATAACCCAGAAAAAAGTTTTAAAAAATTTTTAAAAATGTAAAAAATTTTACCAAATTAATAAAATTATGAGAGAAACCAAAATTGGAGAAAAAATTCCCTTATTCTAAAATTCCACGTGTTTCTTTTAATACAAACAATGTTATAAACCTTGTTTCCACCAAGTGAAATAAATTACCGAGGGAAAAAAATTCTAAAAAAATTCATAAATAACCCGAAATCATTATAAAATCGAAATAAAAACCCTTCAAATCACAATGCTACTTCATCAAGTTCAACTTACTGATCATAAACTTCGCCGTAGAAAAAAACATGCTCGTGTCAATACCCAAAACCCCGTTTAATTTTCGCAACCCGAATCCCAACGATACCACCGTGTTTTTTTTCAAAGCGCCGATAAATTACCGTAGGAACACGTGCGTCGCGACGCCGCCCATAATTATGGAGATTTTGTCGAAAACAATGCTCGGTAATAAGTCGCATCTGTGCTTCGGTATTTACGGCGGTTACGTATGCAATTTAATTAACACCAAATCTGCATCCGAACTCGGGCGGCGACGTATGCAACATGCGTGCTTGTCGCCGCTTCGAGTCGAAGACGTGGAAAAAATGCGGTTGAAAGTTGCAATTTTCCATATCTACTAATCCATCTAAATACGCCTGGTAACTTTGGGCTTTACGCAATACAGACCAGTGTAGTATTTCGCCATTAGATTAGCCGAGCGGAAAATTCACTAAAAGCTTTTTTTCGCTCGGTTATCGCGTAAAACAAAAAGAAAGTGCTACGAATCGACGTCCGAAAGATGAAAGTGTTTGGCCGGCGGCAAAAGAAGCTTTATTGTTTTTACGCAAACGGGGTCCCGGATCTAGTTAGAATATGATAAGACTCTGGCTTCTGCGTTACCGACGTGTGTGCATGATAACGTCAAAGGGAAATAACCATCGCATTGGCAGCTTTTTGGCTCGTTCTTCAAACATACTAACCGTTATGTTTACCGACTTGTTACACGTTTTACCATCAAACAAGTATCCTTTAAACGTTGCTTTCCAAGAAAATAAAAATGGCGCACGTTGGCGTGAAAATTTCGTGCAAAATATACGGCGGCGGGGTGGACATAGGTAAACAGTGAGGTTTCACTTGGGTCTCAATTTCGCTACCAAATTAACTAATTGAAAGCGTTTAATGAAATTATACGGGTTTTCCGCAATACACGTGAACGTTTTATCTTTCTAGTATTTTTCTACTTACTCGGAAAAAAGGGAAAAAATTGAAAAATAATTAAAGAAAATGAGAGTGAAAAAAATGAACTAAATTGTTATTTCGTATTTTGTTTTTTCTTTTCGACTCAATTTCATTATAATAGAAAAGGTAGTATTCTCGACTAGTCGTCTTTTCGAGAAGGAAAAACCTCTAAAAAAGACTATAAGGGCTTTTCGCAAATGTAAAGTAAATAAATTTAAATGGTAAGGAGAGTTTTTGTTTCATTATCAAAGTCTACCGTCTCTCTTTTATGTCATTTGAATTTTTTTCTTTTTTTACGATTTCACGCTTTGTTTCTTCAGACGTTGCAGTTTTCGTCAAGTTTTTACTTTTTGCGTTGTTTAATAGCGCGGTAGTTTTGAAAAGCGACGTCGTCGAGAATTGGTTTGAATCAGCTTTGAATGAAAATGTTAAAAAAAGGAATTCATCGCGATACGTTTACTTTTGGTGTGAAATATGAAATATCCCCATAAACCCAAGATTATGAAATTTTTCCAACTGAAAGTACATAAGTATTGTAAATTATTTGAAAATCGTAATTGTATTTTTATTGCTTTCAAGATTTCAAGAGACATCCGTCGTTATGAAACATCATTGAAAATTTATGAATTTCGAAATTTTTGTTGATCGTTAATTTACCATAATTTGGTAATTTAATTAAATGATTACAATATTATAATGGTGATAAAAAATGCCCAAAAAATATTACAGTGGTACATTGTAATTCTGTGAAAATTTTCCAGATGATTAAAAATTACCCTTGAATTGTTGTAGCTCGTCATCAAATCATCGAAAACACGACAAATTACCGAACAATTCAGTGAATTATGTGGTAATCACATCAAAATTTATGCGAATTAATGATAAATTACCAAAATTTATCAAAAAAAAGAACTGAGTAATCAGTGAAACGTTTATTGTAAATTACCGTTAAATTACCGAAAATTACATTTTTATTAATCAACGTTAATGATCAAGGCAAAACATTGTCAAAAAAATTATTGATAATTCATCAAAATGATAATAATCAAAAATTATACCATAAATTACGAATAAATTACCTTCACATATTATTAATTATCGAAAAATTACTATAAATCATCAACAAATCACTTTCGTGTATTTCAAAAATTTACCATAAATTATCTAATCGGAAAATTACCTGTAAATTAGCGTAAATTATTGCTATATGTAATACCGTGATAATCTAAAAACAATTTTTAATTTATTCCTAAAAAATACCTCGAAAAAAATTATTTGACCACCGAAAACATGTTGCAAAATGTACTGAAATTTACATTAAATTACCGTAAAATCATTTGAAATTGTGGCAGAATTACTGTAAATTACCGTAAAATGTCTATAAATTGTCATAAAATTGTGGAGTAATTACCACAAATTACCAACAGTTCGTCGTAATATTACTGTAAATTACCGTAAAATTAGTTTAAATTACGGCAGAATTACTGTAAATTACCGTAAAATGTTGATTAATTGTCATAAAATTATTATAAATCATCCATAAAAAGTCGAGTAATTACCACAAATTACCAACAATTCGTTGTAATATTACTGTAAATTACCGTAAAATTATTTTAAATTACGGCAGAATTATTGTAAATTACCGTAAAATGTCGATAAATTGTCATAAAATTATTGTAAATCATCCGTAAAAAGTCGAGTAATTACCACAAATTACCAACAATTCGTCGTAATATTACTGTAAATTACCATAGAATTATTTTAAATTACGGCAGAATTACTGTAAATTACCGTAAAAAGTCGAGTAATTACCACAAATTACCAACAATTCGTCGTAACGTTACTGTAAATTACCAAGGAATGAAAAAAACTTACTGTTATTGCGAAGAAATAAATAATTTTACAATTTCTTCGATTATTTGTTTAAGGAAATACTCGTATATTGAAATTTCTCCAGAAATTTTTTTTAAAATTAGATAAGCCCTCATGTCAAAAATATTGAAAATTACATTTTGAAAAATGGATTTTACCTTAGCGGTGAATTTTAGAAATTACGAATTTCTTTTCGAATTTACCTGAATTTTGTAAAATATTCGCCGTTCATTTGTGCGAGTACATGTCATGTATTTTTTTTAATTTTCTCGCACGTGGAAAAAGATAAACGGTTTTTGAAAAACCGACGACATTTCGCGCAGACAGACGATAATTTTTTTTGCTTTTTCGAAATAAACGTAAAACTACGTAATCGAATGATATCGTCGAATATTCGCGTTAAAACATTTATTTTATTTGTATGTTTTATAGTAAGCGACAGCGGAGTTTGCATAAGGAGAAGTCTTCTCGACGTTTCCATTCTAGCGTCGGCGTCTTATCTAATTTTAAACATTCGGTTTTAACAAAAGGATTGGATTAACGCGGATGTAAAGTAGGTATTTTATTCAATTTAGCAACGTATTCTTTTCGTCGAAATGTCACTTTGTTTTTTTATCCTCGTCCTTCTTGACGATACGACGAATAAGCCGGAGAGTGTAACGGAGGAAAAACAAACGCAAATAATTCCTTTAACGTGTTGTTTCGCTTATGTTGCAGATTCTCGAGTACACTCCGATGTGTGTATGTAAGAATACGTACGAAAAGGTGGAAATTTGTTACCATTGGTCTGCTTTAGTTGATAAGTTATTTTACAATAGTACCTGGGGCGTTTGTGAGAAGAAAATTTCCAAGGCCTGGTGCTTGTGATTGGTTGGGAATTACGAGGATTTTAGTTAATTTGACTCATTGGACGAGAAAGGGTGAATTATAGGGTTTTTTCTTTCATTTTTCTCCACCGTTTTAACTGTATTCAATTTCACTATTGGCTTCACAATTTGAATAGAAAGTTCCCTTTTTGTAATTTTATATGTTCGATTGGTATCCGAGATAGCTTGTTTTTTTTTTCATTACATTTTTGAGCTTATTGTAAAATTTAATTGTTACGATTAATTTTTTTTCGATTCTTTCAATTCATATTTTGAATTTTTTTGTAAGTTGTTTAATATCGGTTATTGTCTATGTTATGTAAATATCGTGTATATTTTACGTATATATTTTGTTTTGTTTTTTTTTTTCGCTTTTATGTATAAATAAATGTAATTTTTTTCTTTCGTGTTTTTCATTTTGTAACGATTCACGCAACGAAGGTGACATAATTTATAAGGATGTCGTGTCTTGGAAAATGTTGTAGTTTTTGGCAGAATTTATATCATCGAGCTGATGTTGTCATCGAGGGTAACGATAAATATGATAATAAGTGAAATTACGACGAATTTATAGCCTATCCTTTTTATTGTGTGGTCGAATTACGAAAATATTCTAGTCGAGGTTTTATAAACTAGTATTCGTAAACGAGTAATTCCCAAGTGACATAAATTGGTAATATTTGTAATAAGAGAGCGTTTTACTTTATAGTTATTTGATTTTTAACAATTTGTTCAGGATGCTAAATTTGACATTTTTTATAGCCTTTTTAGCGTAACGTTGGATGTGAAAGAATTTAGGAAAAAATTTGCGTGGATTTGGGCAAATTAAATTTCGCCCTGTTTGCGTACCGTCGTTGTGTTCTTTGCATCGAGAAATTTAATGGGCTTTTATGGGAAGAATTTTTATTCAGGCTTGAATTCTGCAATCTATTACTCAAGCAAAACAGAAATTTTCTAAGCGGAAATTGCAGGATTTTTTTTCACTAGAAATTATGACGACGAAGAATGGTGAAAATGACATATTATGATACGTCACGATGTTTTCATAGTAATTGGTAATAGGCATGGTGATGATATGTTATGACATGACTAATCAGGTGATTATTTTTACAAATCGTATATTCATGTTTAACGAAAAATTTAATTTTTTCATGTCACCGCAGTCATACTACATATGTCATGGTCAGGAGTAACATGTAATAATATCATGATACTCGTAGCATGTCAAGCAGGACTGTGAAGAGGAAATCCGGGACCCAAGGAACCTCCCTTTTTCTCCTTTTTTGGTTGGCCCTGATTTCAAGTGACATAATATGATGGCAAGTTACTGTTATGGTGACGTGGCATGGTTGCTAGTTGCATGTAACGTCAAATGACGTCTCCTGATGAATATCATTGTCTCGAAGTGACATGAAAATGTCACACTGTGTTGCGGTTCTCTCATTTGGGGTATTTTTGAGGCACGTGAACATAAGCGATTTGCCTTCGGGTCCAGATTTTGATGATATTTGGGTGGAAGGTGGGTACCACATTGAGAAACGTTCATGACCAAAATTTCAGCTCCTCTCCCCCGTTTTTGAGAATTTTTTTTTTGAAAATCAGGTAGGAATTTTTTCCTCAAATTGCAGTCAACGGATTTAATTAAAATTTACAAGGGCCTTCCATGAAAAAATCAACAACCCCCCACTCCAATTTTTTCTCCTCCAAACGGGCGTTTTAAACTTTATTTATTTTTTTTAGGTATCTATTTCACTCTGCAAAATTTTCAAACCTCATTTTTTAGATGTATTTTTGACCTCCAGATATCATATATTTTTTTCAAAATTTTGCCTCCACGGGGTCGTGGTCAAAAATCGCAAAAACCGCGCGCGCGCGTTAGCCGATACTTCCCACTATGCGGTAGCGCCTCGTTTACACTTACGCGCGACGTTGCGTTGGGCATGTTACTATAGGCCTAACGCGACGTCGCGCGTAAGTGTAAACGAGGCGTTGCTGCACGGTGAGAAGTACCGATTACCGCGCGCGCGCTTAAGCTCATTACTTGAATAATTTTTTTCTCAAAATCTACCGATTTTTGGGTTATGGATCACATAACGTTTTTTGTTTGAAATAATTTTAAAATTATTTTGCGATTTTTTTGGGAGTCGAAAAAGACGATTTAAATAAAGTCGGTTATTTTATGGGACGAATAGCTCGTAATTTGCTCAAAAGAGCATGTTATTTGGCGAAAAACACAAATGGGCGAATTATCCCGTTGAAGGCAAAATACAGTAGCTTCCATATTACACATACAATACTTACCTGTGATTCTAAATCTTCTGTGCATGCGTAGCTTATAAAACAAATGAAAAAAACTGAAATATTCATTTTGAAAAGTACCCACTACCTACAATCATTCCAGTTATGTTGGTATTAGAACTATGGAACTTATTGACCAAGTATCATGTTGTTCCCTCATCACGTTCAAGTTTGCGTATTTTTGTTAAACGATTAAAATGATGATACATCGTCGATGACATCATTTTTTAATTGAGCTACTTTGGGAAATGCTGGAATACTCTTGAAAATGTGAATTTATCCTTTCATTATACCAATTACCAATTATTTTCTTCTATTCTTGTGTGTCAAGAGAGGTGGAGAATTATTTAAAAAATTGCGGTCAATTTCGTATGTTGAATGTTGGAGAAATTATCATTGCTTCGTTTCGTAGGGCAGTGTGAATCTTCCTATTTTTTGAGGAAGAAATAATGACCGATTTTACCTCATTAACACAGATACTAATAAATTGCGAATTTTTTCGTTTTTTCTTTGCGAATAGAGCAGTAGATGCGAAAGACTACATATTTTTCATAAGTTCACTTACCTTGGGAAGATGAGGACTCTTGGCTTCAATTTTACCCAGACACATTGATTACTTCAAACAAACGCAAGCAAATGCTACCAAATCGTGACCAAAGGGAAACCTAGTTCATCTGAGGCACTTAACAAAAAAAAGCTAATCGTGAAAAAAGAAGAATTGAAAAATAAAATATATCCTTTCAATAAATTACCTGCGTCAGCGCCGGTGGCATTGGCGTTAAAAATCGCGACCAAGTTCATTGCGAAAGTTTAAAAAAGTTGGGCGCTTTACAAAAGCAATAAATCCTAAATACGCACCATCTACCTGGGTAATTCGCAAAGCCACGAACCTCTTAGGCGAATATTCCTACGGTGGGATGAAAATTAGCATAATAATGGAAAAAAATAGTAGTTTTTCAATTGCGTCGCCGAGTATTGCATATAATTTCGGCATCTAATTAAAATTAGGTTACCGAGAAGCTTAAGGAATTGCGGCCGGCGGCCGAATTACGCCAGCCGAGCGTAAATGATAGTTTTTCAACAAAGAAATAAAATTTCATTGGGGTACGCGCCCGCTAAAGGGTACGAATGAACCGATGTCGGAAAAGAGACGGTAAAAGGGTTACAAGGGTTTATTATTCGGCTTATAATAGCAAGAAAAAGTTAAATTCCGTTATTTTTACAGTTTCATGGATACTTAAAGTAAGCTAAACGTTCTTAACTACTCCATTAGATGTATTTAGTTTTTTATAGCATTTTACGAATATTGCCTTTATACTTGGACCATGTAATTTCTTCGAGGCTGTTTTTTTTCGGCCTTTTATTCGGCCGTATATAGAGTTAGTATCTCGAACGGTTACGCAATTACGCATCAAATTTTAATCTTTTCGACGACATATCGTTCAAATGTCTGCGAAAGGCTTTTCTTACGGATTTTAGGAAGTATTGAAAATATCGCGGAATTCGTAGGTAGTCGCGCGCACAACCCGGTGTTAATTACACGGAAGAATACATCTTTATAAAACGCTTCATGCGTTAAGAAGATAAACTAACTTAATCGTTTTTGTCTTTTGGAGGTTTTTTTTTTCGCGTTACGAATTTCAATCTGTCGTGAGAATTACTTGAATTTCATTTGTCGAGGGAAATCTAAAGGAAAACCCCATACTCGGACTCCTGAATACGCCTGGGTTTCCGAATAAATGAAAAAATTCCTTTGTAAATAGATACGAAAATCTTAATTTCCTAGAAACAAGGAATGAGTCGTGTGTAGAGTTTATTTTGGTTTGGCTGATGGCCTCAGGACCGTCGCCTTAATCGAATTTTTAATTTAATTTTCAGTTTCGTTAAACGTCGCTTACATTTCCTCAAGGTGGGTAATGTCGGAAGGATGGTATTGTATCAAATTAAACATAAATACTCGAAATGGTAGGATTTTTTCGAAAACGTAATCACGGTTGGTGAAATACAACAGAGATGAGCTACCTGTTGTGTCGAATGAAGGGAGTAAAATTATTACGGAGAATGATTACATCTTTGTTTTTTTTTCATGAGTGATCATACGATTGTGTGGTTTTATATGCAGTCGTTGTCTTTGTTCGTTGTTATGACTTCCTTACTGTTACCTTTTTCACGTGACATGTTACATTTTGTAAGGGTGACAAATTGAAATTTTTAAACGAAATACGAGATTCTTCCTCGAAATCGAGTTTGGTCGGTATTGAATCACTGTAAAGGTAACCGCACAAGGCTTATTCGTAGGTTTTGTTCGTACAGGATCGAATTTCGTCTCGTTTCGATTTTCACGTGAAACCTACTACAACCCAAATTCGTTTTAGATGCCTGAAACAATTCCGACGGAATATTCCAGCAAGGTGTTTTCCTAGTAGCCATTATTTGAAAATATCAAATTAGGAATATAAGGCATATTCGAATTTTTAATATTGATTTTTTATTTGAGGATTTTCAGAAGGATAATTTTCTAATAATGGAGGCTGGCAAGGGAACCATCGCAGATGTTAATTTCGGATTTTAACGAAACTCGGATATCCGGAAAGAGGACATCGAAAAAACTCCAAAAACAAATTTTCAGCTAATAAGGTTCATATTTCGATTTTTGGAAAATTTTGAAAATTTTCCAAAAATAGCCACAGTTTACTATAACCTTTGGGCTTCGTTCCAGGGCTATGCATATCCACGTAATTAAACACGGAGAGCCATCAGATGACGACATGGTTCCTGCGATGAGTAAACCATACCGCGTTGGTGGACCTTATCGCCATTCTGTCGTTATCAAAAAACTGATTCATAAACAAAAACCACCTTATGCTCATGTACGTGTAAACAAAGTACCTAAACAAAGCGTCGAACAACAAGTAGCCAGCTCAAATTCGGTCAAGAGCGTGTTACCTGCGACGATACGAAACGTCTTACCGAAAATCCCCTCGAATATACCTGCTCGACTCCAACGAGACTCGAACGGGACTCCAATGAGACTCAAACGATACTCGGACGGGACTCTCGAACGAGACTTCGCAGTGGACTCCAACGAGACTCAAACGATACCTAGACGGGACTCCAACGAGACTCCAACGAGACTCGAACGATAATCGGATGGAACTCCAACGAGACTCGAACGAGACTTCGACAGGACTCGAACGATACTCGGACGAGACTTGGACGGGATTCCAACGAGACTCAAGCGATACTCGGATGGGACTCCGACGAGACTTGAACAATACTCGGAGGGGACTCGAACGAGACTTCGACAGGACTCCAACGAGACTCAAACGATACCCAGACGGGACTCGAGACTTGGATGGGATTCCAACGAGACTTAAGCGATACTCGGATGGGACTCTGACGAGACTCGGATGGGACTCGAACGGGACTCGAACGGGACTCGAACGAGACTCGAGACGGGACTCGAACGAGACTCGAATGGGACTTGGGCGGGATTCCAACGAGACTCCAGCGATACTCGAACGAGACTCCGACGGGACTCCGACGGGACTCTAACGAGCCCCAAACGAGACTCAAACGAGACTCGGACGGGACTCGAACGAGACTTGAATGGGACTTGGATGGGACTCCAACGAGACTCAAACGAGACTTGGATGGGACTCCATCGAGACTCAAACGATACTCGAACGAGACTTGGATGGGACTTCAACGAGACGGGACTCCAACGATAGCCACACGGGACTCCAACCAGACTCCAACAAGACTCGAACGATAATCGGATGGGACTCCAACGAGACTTGGACGGGACTCGAACGTTCGAAATAGCTCTTCTTTGGGTTCACTTTTCTTCCATAACATTTCACTCACCATTTCTCAAAAAAATGTAGATTTTCCAGAGATTTTTTTGGGCAGAGAAACCTTTTCAATTTTGGTGGCGTTGAGAATTCAAAAATTAATGTTTTCGAAGTCTACCCCGAGTATACAAAGTCTCTCATATGATGAGTTCTGACATGCGTTTCAATGTATGCAA
Organism: Maconellicoccus hirsutus; assembly: GCA_003261595.1. NCBI lineage: Eukaryota > Metazoa > Arthropoda > Insecta > Hemiptera > Pseudococcidae > Maconellicoccus > Maconellicoccus hirsutus. The sequence continues at coordinate 19,048 of QBDW01006090.1, read as the reverse complement.
TACACCTTCTGCATTTCATTTAGCCATCACTGTCAAAAAAAAAGCTCTTCGTCTTTGAAACGCGATTCTTTTTAAAATAAAACCTCCTTTAAATCCTTTACACTTCCAACCAAACGTTATTTGACGTAATGAAAAAAGAAAGCAAAAAGCTACGTGCCAAGGTGCTCCATTTTGACAACTATTTCCGCAAATATTTTATTAACTTCGGCTTTAGTTAGCGATCTTGGTATAAAGGCTGTTGCCGTATCGACATACCAAAACGTCGGTTTACTTTGTTCGAAATTCCAACGTGAAAGGTATATGACAGCGTGTACACGTGCTTTGCAAATATTCCCAGTGCCAGCGGCGGCGGCAATACCAAAAAGATACCTACGTTTAATTAATACTCGAATTAGTATAACCAAATAGGTTTCTAGGGGAAATTTCACAAAAAAAAAAATGAATAATTAAAAACTATCTTGGAATATTTTACGAAAGTTTTTAAAAATTGAAAACTATAAGAGTCTTAAAAGTTTAATGGCCGAAGTAAATAATGTTTGGGAGGCAAAGACTAAGTATCTTTAATGGTTTTAAATGGATGCTGCATACTTTAATGTATTTTTGTAGTATAGCTTTTAGTCTTACAACTAGGTATAATCAAATCAGGTTAGGTTTTTTCCCTTTTTAACACAGTTTTGATGCTCCGATGGTATTGTTTTTTAACAAACCTCGACTGGATAAAGTTTAACGCTACTTGGCGTCGGTAAAGCTCTTGTAATTAAGAGAAAGTTAATTTTATCGAAAATGCAATATTTTCTGGTATTTGTTAGAAAGCTAAGTAATTAAATTTCTTCCAAGCTTCGTTATTCCATATTTTCCAGAAATGTGAAAAACGACTGTGAACACGAAATCAAATTTTTTGTCATAATTTTGTATTTGAAATTATCTATTGGAATTTTTTTAAATTACAAATTGTTAATTTAATAAAAACATGTATTTGAAGTTGAATTTTCTGAAAGCAAAAGCGAGATTAGGAGTAATATTCCAAAAACTACGGTAAATATCTCCATAGCTACTCAGAAGTACTCACAAAATAGCTTCAAGAAACTGTGGAGTCTTTATGAAGGAAGCTGAATGAGCTAAGGTAAAAAAAACGATTTGCTTTGTCACGAGCATAGAGCATAATATTTCGCGAAATATTACTTAATTTTACAATCAAAATTGCTGTTCAAGACGAAACATACATAAAGATAAGAATACATTGGAAATTTCTTCTACACGAGGCGAAAACTGAAGCGGTGAGTTTCGAAATATAGGTCATTATCTTATCTGGCGTTTTTTGGTATAACACAAGGATACCGTCAAGTGGCGAATTTGGTTATTAAATCGACAAAGGTATTTGATATAACATTTTGGGAAACTTTAAACCATAACGAGAAAACGGCAAGTCGCTAGTTTGTGTCGCGAATTTACCAAGACGATGGGAAAAATTAACGAGAATTAATTTCACGCGCGGTGCTCGATTATTAAAAACATTCACGCGGCGGAGGCGACGCCGACGGCGTCATATGACGACGAGAAATTTAATATCCTCTGTTGGGTAACGATAAGGTAAGCTTTTGGCTCGGGCTAAGGCAATTTTACGGATCTACTTGATCCTACGACGGCCATAATACTTTTTCGCGTTGTCAACGCCCAAACAAATTTTCATCTTCGTGGCGCGGTAATTGCGAAGAAAACATAAAAAAAGATTTTCCCTTAAAATGCCGGACCAATATTCACAAACACGCTTTTACCAACGTAGAACAAGTTGCTTATCTGACCCCGGTCTTCAGACATTATTTACATTTACGCTATTTTCAGAATAACGCTTAAAAGAATTCGCGAAAATAGTTCAGCTTATATTTGGCTACTTTCTCGCACCTAAACGAAATTGTCCTCTTGAATATTGCCCCATCTTCGCTATACACGCATTTTCACGCTATTTTCTTCGGTCGTCGTTTTATATTTCGCGGATATTTCCGTGTCCGTTTTGTAATACGGGTGTAAATGATGTTTTCGGCGTTTCGAGGGTTTTCCAATGGTGAAGGGATTATTTTTTGAATAAATTATACATAGCACGTGTGCCCATTTTCCAGATTTGACGTGAGAATTGATCAAGAGAAGTAATGATTTAAGACGCTGAATTGTGGAGGTGAAGAGTAAGTAAAGGGATTTTCTTTTATATTTATTGTCAAGTTCGATCAAAAATCCTTCAACCTTTTTCTTCGTGGCAACGTGTCATTCTCACGAGTTATAATCATAATATTTTCATGTCATGATAACATGTCATGGACGAAAGGAATGTCATTGATATGGTGACATATCATGGTCATGAGTGATATATCATGATAAGCCATTGTCACGGCAACGTCATGCTCATGAATGATAATCTTGATATTTTCATGTCATCATAGCAATTCGTAGATGACACTTCATTGTTATGGTGACTTGTCATGATCACGAGTGATATACCATACGATGACAAGTCATTATCATAGTGACGTGCTATGGTGATATGTGGCATGTAATGACTTGACATAATAAACGTCATTGGAATGGTCAAGTGTCATGGTTGTAAGTGACATATGATCATGTCTGGGTGATAAGCGGGATGACTTGTCATGGTGACTGAATACTGACATATCATGATGAAATGCCATGACGTTGTCATGGCAATAGGCATGGTGATAAAATGTGATAAGTCGGGAGATTATTTTTTTCCTTTCAAAACATGTTATGTGTCGTATACTCATGTTTAACGAAAAAGCACACCATGTCACAGGTGACAACTCATTGTTATGGTGACGTGTCATGATAGTATGTCAAATGACATATGATGACAAGACATTGTTATGGTAAAGCTTCATGATTACGAGTTGATTTTTATTAAAGATCACGGTTAAAAAATTTTTTTTGAAAAAGACTTTTTTTCTTTGTAACTTTTCCAAAAACTTGTAAATTTAATTGAACCTATCAAGGTTCTTCCCTCAACTTGAAAAAAATCTCAATTTAAAAAAGGTTCCTTTTTCATGACATAAAAAAATTGTATTAGACAAAAATCTTTTGTATTCAATTTAAATTTCAGAAAAGTTTTGTTCTTCCATCTCTGTAAATTTTTCAAAACAACATACGACCCCTTCTAATCCACGATGACAATCCTTAAAACTAAAATTCTGGAATTTTCCAAATTCAATTATCTCGAGGTGGCACATACGATTTCCTCTTGGTAAACTAAACCTCGTCAAAATTTTAAAGCGAGAAAAATCGCACGACAAAAAATCCTCTAGGAAATCTCTCTATTTACACAGCTATTCCATCAAAAATCCATCACCTTTCAAAGACCATCAACATTTAACCTCAAATAAAAATAAAAGTTCGATGTCCGATGAAATCCGGATACAAGCTTCTTAACAGAATGTTACGGTAAAAAAGAAACGTCGGGGATTAAATTTTTTTCTCTTTTGAAAAAACATGTAATGAAATGTTTCGCAGAGGTGTTGGAACTTTTTTCGTTGGTTTTTCATTTCTCTTTTTTTTCCCCTGTAGTTACCATCCTAGAAAGTCTCACTTATTGAGAAATGTATGAAATTTTCTGGTTGGAATAGCATACCGGTGCAAGCGATGAATGCTTGGATCTTTTTTCGGATCGTGAAAACGTTTAGGTACGTTTTTATACCAGAGTTGAATACACTTTTATTAGTAGAAAAATTCACCAGTTTCCCCTTTTACTTTTCTAATGAAAAAGTGTTTCGTAGAAAAGCGACATCCAAGATAAATACTTTTTTTACCATATATTCTCTTTCACTTGTCAAATAACTGAGCTAGTTGATACAAGGTTGGATTGAGTTTTGACCTATTTGTATAGGGGTGAAAAATTCCATCTATAATGATAAACTCTGTGTTCGTTTCGTTTTTATAGACGTAAACAATGTTGGTACTTTTATTTTCAGCGGGTGCTGATTTTAATACGGCCATTTTACAACGTTCTCGGTACATTTTAAAAGAAAAGGGGTACGTAGTGCGTACATGTTAGACGCCGCTTGAAAGTTGGGAGTAAATATTTTCTGGCAAATATATTAGCCATGTGTATCCATCTAGTGTAGTAATAAATTGCAATAAAACTTTGGCCCCGATTCTATTGTTTTAAATTTTACACAATGCAGATACTACGTGGTGAATTGAATTCGACTACAGTTCAATTAAAATTGTACATTAATAAAAATACTTTACGAATTTGATTTACTCAAAATCAGCCTTTAATACTATTTACTATTTGTTTAAATGACGTTCCAGCTGCTGAATTCAAATTCGAAACATTTTTTAGTTAATCCGTCCAAATATACAAACATTCCCGTTAACCCAAGTTGATGTAAACATTCAGTCATATAAGGAAAGAAAAATCACCGAAAGGGGGCTGAATTGTCTATTTCATATATTACAAGAGCATGAACTGAACAAGGAGTAAAAAAAGCTATTGAATTCTATCACAATTAACAAAAAAACCAAAAGGGCTTAATTGCCTTTATTTTTACACTACAAAAACACGCAAGACGAAAAAAGCGAAGTGAGCTGCAACATAAAACAAGGAAAACTATAGAATGTTTGAAATCTCAAAAAGAACATCATTAAAACAGAGGAAATGGAACGAAAAATAACACTTACATCATTCAAAATTTCTCAAGTTGCATAGCTTGGGGTCTGAAGGAGAATCACAGCAAAATTATGACATCCTGCAGCAGGAACCAATAAAACTCTGAAAACAAAAAAATAAATTAAGTAAAAATAAACTAAACTTTGTTGAAAAACCCAGGTAAACAGACATTCGAAATCTCCCAAGTTGAATAGTCTGGTGTCTGAAGGAGAACCACAGCAAAATCAAAATCGACATCGACATCTTGCTGCAGGAACCAATAAAACTCTGAAAACAAAAAATTAAAAAAATATTAAGTAAAAATTAGCTACTTTGTTGGAAAACCCAGGTAAACAGACATTCGAAATCTCCCAAGTTCCATAGCCTGTGGTCTGAAGGAGAATCGGAACAAAATCAAGTAATACATTACAATAAAAAGCAAATAAAAATATACTCACAATCTGAGGTGTCGTCAACATCCAATAAAAAATTGGCAACTCAGCATCGATTCCATCTCTTGTAGCATTTGCTACCAGAACCGTTTTTGGAAATCTGTTCTCCAAATTTGTTCTTTGATTTTTGATCTTAATTAAACATATTAATTATAAAGAAGAAATGTTCATAACTTGGAAAAATAGTACAAAGGCGATATGTTGCAACTTGAATAAATATGAGTACAGGTGTACTACATACGTATGCAAGTTTCACATCACCTGTACTGAGTGAAGGTTCTTTTTAGGGGGAAAACCCGAGATTCCTTCACAGTAACAGGAAGCATCCTGAGACTATGAAGATATCTCGAAAAAACCCTACCTCTTCTTCAACTTTCTTCAATCTGAAACAAAACAAAAAACTACTACATGCAGCAGAATTAGGTAAGGAACAGAAAAAGAAAAGATGTGCAGTAGAAGAAACAAAGAAAGACCAAGAGGAAAATTAGCAACAAAGTAACAACAAACATGAAAGAAGCGTGTAGTAAGAAAAAAAGTAAGAGAAAATCAGTTTAGGCATGCCAGTAAAATTTCAGATAGTTAAACGGTTAATAATAGTTGGAATACATGGTTCAAGAGTAAAACAGTTATAAATAGTAAAACCCAATGTTAAAAATAGTAAAAGTAAATGCTGACAGCAGAGTAAGTTAATCCATTGGTGTGAAGATAGCTGAAAAACCTGAAAAAATTATTAAAACACAATTAAGATTAGGATTAATAAATAAAACTGTTACGCGAATAATTAATGTTACGCGGGTGTTACGCGGATTCTAAAAACGATACGCGGGTGTTACGCGAATTCCTAAAACGATACGCGGGTGTTACGCGACTAAAACTACCTATAAAATTTTAATCCCTTTTCCTTAGCCCTTATCCCTTAGCCATCAATATGCCTCAAGCATGGGCTTACACCTTCGACCCCAGTCCACTTCAGCCACCCTAATCCGAATTACAAAGTCCCCCGTAGAGGACCCAACGCATGGGCGCTACCGCGACAGGCCTCCATTTCCCAAGGCTTCCAGTGTGAGTTCACACTCAAGACATATTGATCAAAAATTAAAAGAAAAAAATCCCAAAGACCTGTGCTAGTGACAGCACATAAATGAACGAGATGTCTGTAAATCACTTCTATATATAATTTTTCATACATCCTTCCCCTCTTCCAAAAATTCCCCAAAGGTAGGGGCGCGACTGGTGGGCTGTGTGCAGTTTAAGGTGCGCCTGTGTTGTTTTCTAAAAATTCCCCGAAGAGAGGGGTCACTGGTGAGACGTGTGCAAAAAAGAGAAATTCGAGGTGCTTTTCCATCTATCCTTCCCCTTTTCCAATAATTCCCCAAAGGTAGGGGCGACTGGTGGGCTATGTGCAATTTGAGGTGCGCCTGTGTTGTTTTCTAAAAATTCCCCGAAGCGAGGGGTCACTGGTGGGACGTGCGCAAAAGCGAGAAATTCGAGATGCACTAGTATGTAGTTAAATTGTCTTAAGGGTGGAGGAGTCACAAGACGTGTCATCTGTGACTGGTAGCAGTGGGGTGTGTTTATTCAGTCAGTGATGAATTGCCTTCCAATATGGAAATATGTGCGCTATTTTAGTTTTTGTAAATTTATCAAAGGATCAAAGGACAAATGAAATAAAAGATTTTAAGCAATTTTTAGTATGTACGCGTAAGTAGTTGTTAGGAACATGTTTCTCGTGTCTTTATAAATTGAGTACCCAAATTTCTTCATAAATCCTATTTTTTACCTATGATCTTAAAGTTGTTATTTGATGTCTTTTCATATTGTTTATGGATATTTGGCTGGCAAATGAAATTTTTCGGTTCAAATTAATCCATATAACGACGAATTTATTTCAAAATATGGTAAATACCTATACAAGTTAACGTCTTTTTCTTATTCATTTTTTACTTGCAATATCCAATGCGACTTCAAATAACCAATCGATATTGCGTAATAAATCTTACACCGAAGTTTTCGCTTGACACGGGTGTTACAAAACCAAATAATTTGATTTTCGGTTAATTAAAAAGGCAGTAAAATTCAACCCTATACCCAAAACCCCTAATATTTGTCGCTTTTCGGTAATAATTTGCATATAGATTAACGTTTATTTTTATCCTTTTCTAGTCACGGTTAGTCTTTGATGTGTTAACAACAGGTAATGTAATAATTACATTTATTACAAGGAGTTCCGTCGACGCGATGTTAAAATTAACAAGCGTTCCCCCTCGTAATCAACACAACAGAACATAAGAGACGTATAGTCCCTTGATATTGCAAAGTACGCGAGAAATTTTTTACTCTCCTTTGTGATGAATTTCGGAAATGAATTTGAAAAATTAATCAGAAGCGCAGTTATGGGGTGAATTTTAAATTAGCTTCGCATATACGACGCGAATGCCGAAATAATGTTTACTAATTACTGCAGAATGTTTCGCTGATTTTTAATACTCGACAGAGTGAGGGTAGAATTATATTTTTTTAAATGACTAATTAGCGGATCGTTAATTTTCTTTGATTTTGGTATTTAAAGGTTCTTTTATCGTTTTTAATAAGAATTTAAATCGTTTCAAGTTACCTCGTGATTGGAATTTGGGAAATTTTCACCTTGGAAAGTAACCAGAATTGTAAAGTAAAGGATATGGAAAACCTCGTAATTAAAAAAAATTTTGATTGAAAATTCCTGTTGACAAAATTTCTTTATCCTTTGAAAATTCTTAGTTTCTCGAAAGAAATCCGCAATAAATTCTCCAACGAAATATCCGCAATACTGAAAAATAAAATTACTTGTGAAAATTTCGTCAATTCTCAAACAAAAAATAGTGCTTCCAAAAAATTAACAACGCTTCTTGAAAAAACCACTACCGCTCATTCGTTCAATTATGTATTCTTTTTGAATGTAAATTTCAAGGCACTTGTACAGTTTCGATGAAAAGCAGCCCTTAAAATAGCGGTATTTTTCGTTGTATATATTTAAAACTTAATTTATTCAACACAAAGATTTCTTCGGTTGTAGTTTTCTCGAGTATACACGAGTTTAAACATTTTAGCTAAATTTTGATGCAAGTTGATGGTTTGATAACGATTTCGCACCAAACATTGTTTTATGGTTCGCATAAATCGGTGGTAAAATCTCGTTTCCGGTGGTAGCCTACAGATAGCAAAGTTTATAATGTTTGGTGTTGATAATAAACAACGTAGGTTGGAGTATCGATGCAAAGAAAGCATAAAGTTGCCATAAAAAATCAAGTTTTACGACTTGACAAAGTTGTGAAATTAATTTAGCAAATATTTTACGGTTGTTCGAATAGTTCGATTAAGATTTCGTAATAAATTTGTCGTAAAGTGTAATATGAAAATACTGTTGGTTCAGCAAGAAAATAGACTAAATTGTAAAGCTATTCCGAACAAATGCATCATTATCGGTATTTTCCATTTTTGCTATAAAGAAGTATGCAATCTTGGAAAACAGCTTGTTTTTTGTTGTTTAGTTTGCGAAATATACGATGGGTTTATTTTAAGCGTCATTTATTACTCGCCATATTTACCTTTGGTGATTTTATAGTAAGTAAATTGCAGCGAGCTAGATGTAGTATGTAAATTGTGCGCACAAAGATATCACCAACTATATGATTACAATAACCAAGATGTTTGCCATTGGCGATAGATTATGAGATTTTATAAATTGTCGAAATATGGTACATTTTTTAGAAATTTTAAAAGCATAATCGATAAGTTCGATGGTGGTTTGTTGGAAATGGCATTACGTCCCCTTTGCATACGCCTCGCTACACGTTTTCGCAAAAACACGTTTTTTTTTTCAACGCCTACAACGCGTAACACCGTTTTATTTGTAAAGAAGACTGTTTTCGTATGCGAGACACGTCTCTCTGCTTTAAATAATCCAACGAAGAGATCTGGCACGAAGGTATTATTTGATCCCATGTTTGATAAAGATGTTTCTTGGAGAAAACGCCGGCGAAGAGGTACATTGAAATATTACCTTTATCTGACAGTTTACATAGCTTATCTTCATTAGTTTAACTCTCTTGTATATAGCATCCTTCAATTTTTCCGATGTCATGCGCCACTTATAAATTATTTATTTCTTCAATGTATTAGTTTCGTTCATCGCGTGTTTTCCGCGTCTAAAAACTAACACCTTGGATGTTTAATATTTAACGTATATTCGATACGAGAGGATTTAAACCTTTCATTTGAAATTATAAACCTATTGGAAAGTTTTCATTTGAAAATTTATATGTAACGTTTTCTGATATTTCACACCTTATTTCATGATAAATGAGTAGATCGAAGGATTTACTCGTGAAATAGGGTGTCGAGTGTGTGTTTGAGTACAAAAGAATGAAGCAAATGAGCTAAAGAAGTGAGCAATTTCCCATAGGATATAAGATGGAGTATGATGATCGAAGATAATAAATTATTTACAATATTTATTACAAAAAAGAAGACTCTTCGATGTTTAGTCTTTAAAGTTTGAATAAATTATTTATAAAACGCGTATCAAATCTTCTATGAATTTTGCCGTTAAAAGTTTGATAAGATTTTGATAACTTGAGTGGGTAGCTTCGTTGTTATCAATCGGTGGGGTACAATTGTCCAAAATTCAAACCATTTTGCTTTACGATTTCTTCAATAGATTTCAAGACCTGAAAAAGTTAAAGAAATATGTGATATTGAATTAAAAATCGGTGCAGTATCAAGCAGTGATAATTCATCATTGATAAGTAATCGGTAAATGATGCAGGTAAGTTGATAACATCATCTTTTCATCACTTTTAAATTGCATTAGGTATAATATAATAAACTATTAATGATAAACAATTATCTGTAGATTCAATACATGATCAAGTTCTTGTTGGGAATGTGATGCTGAAACATTTAAACGAACTCTCGATGCCATCAAAGGTGTAGCTGGATAAACTACTCCGGCTGCTGCAACGCCTCTTTTTTTCAATTCTCTTATCACAAAGCTGTAACAAGAAATACTTTTTAGATTTGAATCTCCTTTAGTATCAAAAATGTGACAACAAATCATTTAAATCAAACGTGCTCACCTTACAGCGGATATAGAACCCAAAATCCAAGGGATAATGTGAGAATCATCATTTCCGCAGATATTCAAGCCAAGTTCTTTCAAATGACTTCGCATATAACGCGTGTTTCGTTTTATCTTATCAACAAGAATATTACCTATAAAAAACATCTATTAAGATTACGTAAATACGAAAAATGCAATTTTGAAGGCACTAGCACCAACCATTCTCGGTATCAGCAGTCATCAAGGTCTTGATAGCATGTATAGCTTGAACAACAGCAACAGGAGGCATCACAGATCCATAATTTGTTAAACTTTCTCCCCGAAAATGATCGATCAGTTTCTGAAATACAGTTTAAGAGGGTGGTTAGATGTTTTTCCAGTTTTACTCGCGATACTCAAATACGTCAACATTGAACCACCTACGTTGCAATACATGAAATATTAATGAAATGCGTATTTTACTAATTAAAACAGAGGTGAATTTACAAGTCAACACTATGCTTATAGCTTATTATTAATCTTTCATTTGGATTGCACTTCGAATGTGGTTTTGAATTTAACATTAGATACGTTCTTATCAGAATACTAATCCGAATTTGCTACATTCGGTATATTTAGAGCAACCATTATTAAAAATTCATTACTCGAGAGCATTATGGAATGGCAAACAAGTATTTCTTTTTTAAACATTTAATGAACTTCGTTTAGTAGAGGCGCTCCGATAGAACCCTTCTTTGAAAAGGTTTCAGGAATTACTTTTTTGCCAGCGATGTAGCCTCCGTTTGATGCGAATGCTTTGCTGTATGTGCCCATTAGGATATCTATATCTGAAGGATCAACATTATGGTAGTCAAAAATTCCTTTGCCGTGAGGTCCCAGCATACCAACTCCATGAGCATCGTCAATGAATAAATAAGCCTATGATATGAAGCAAACGAAATAAAATTTAGTTTATATTTGAATATTTCAATTAAATAGGTAATGAACTTACTTTGTATTTTTTCTTCAACTCGATCATTTTACATAAATTTAAAATAGTCCCATCCATGCTGTAAATTCCTTCACATATTATGAAAATTTTCGAAAATAATTTACCTCCTGCTTTTTTATTATTCTTCAAATTTTCAATAATTTTCGTCTCCAAATCTTGGAAATCTAAATTACGCAATTTTAAGGACCACTGAGACGACACATTTAAGGGAATACATAATAACAAACACATACCATCATGAACATATTTAAGTACGTTGGCTTTCGACGTCCTAAGACCTAGAATTAATGAAGCGTGATTTTTTTCGTCGCTGAAAACTATACATTTTTTTGATAAAATTGCCGGTAAATTTAACGCGTTTGTAGCAAAGCCGGCGCCACATAAGAATGCGTCTTGAACGCCTAAAAATTCGCTCGTCAGTTTTTCAAGTTGTAAATGTAACGTAGTCTTGCCTAAGAAATGGAGTAAAATTACTTTAATGGATTTTTCACCGCGTCGAATTCGATATAGAAAAAAAGTCGTTTCGCATACTCAATTCGTGATTCAGGAATGAAGCAGCGACGCCGAATTTATCTATTGTGTTTGCTATATTTTCCGTTTCGATTTGAGGTAAATTCACGAGACCGAGGTAATTGAAGGAACCCATATTTATGCATTCAACATATTTACCTGTGTATCTGTAAAGGTTTCGTTAGCGGATTTCCAAATTTGAGTATTTTTATAAGACTTACTCGAAACTGCAACCGTAATCGTTTGTTTGTCTTTCTATTAATGTGATTTTAGAACATGGTTTGCTCGATACTGGAGCATGACTGCAGTCGCAAACTTTTTGGTATATATAGTGGAAATAAATTTCGTCAAATTTATCATATAATCCTTTGAATTTCTATAAGGAATTTGTACTTTTTTTTAGAAGAATTAAATGGCAGCACTGATAATTAAGATTTAAATTGATACTGAATTTTTCTTAATTGTATTTCGTCCACGTTTGAGTTTAATTTTATTGATAAATCTGTCAGAGAAATTAAATGAAATTTAGAAAAAGAGTTGAACAGGAAATCTCGAGTAAGTTGATAGTTTTTACGTGAAATCAAGATCAAATTAGTATACTTTATTTTCATTAATTATATGATTGATCATTACTTAGGTAAGTAAATGATTGAAAATTTGCAATTTCATCATTCCTCGGTTGTAGAATTAAACTCACGATTTTGAAACAATTTTTACACAAAAAATAAACGGTAATTGACCTTCGATGGTATAATTTCAAAAATTGGTACTTTTCTGAATATTGCAATATTCTTTAATTTTTACACCATATGCCTATTTCGTAAAATTAATCCAATTTATCAAAAGATTTCTAAATTAAATAATTTTCTATCAGTGAAGAATCATGAAAGATAAAATTAGATTGATAAATACATCAAAACGAAAGTCAAATTAATGATAAGAAATAATTTTCCCAAGTAAATTTGAATATAAGAAAAAGAGATTTCCTTACTTACCTTTTTGTACGTTTTTCCAGCATATTTGGAATTAAACAGATACCTATTCAATGATCCTAATAATATCAAAATTTGAAACCCGATTAACATGACAATTCGAATATAATAAGGAATTGCATTTTTATTTGCCATCATCGAAACAGGTAGACTCGAATCACTTTCTTTCATAAAGCAATATTGAATACTAGTAACTTTTCTTCACAATTCGTAACTATTCGCTTAGATAAATTTTAATAGCTTTCATCAAGATAAAAATCCCATACAGAAAAATATGAGTTAAATCTATTAGTCACCGACGTAACGAAGGATAAATACATCAAATTAGAAGTGGAAAAAATAATAGAAAAATTATAATAATATAATTTTTAAAACAAAATTAAATTATTTTTAATGCACATTTAAAACATCGACCAATTTTTCAAATGAAATTTCTTCAGAGATGTTCTTAGTTTTGATGTTTTCATCTTGATTGGAGATAAAAATTAAACCATTTTCTATTTCTTTCCATCCGTACTTTTTCACCCACTTTTTCATAGCGCTTTCTGAAATGCAAAATTTAACATGAAAAATATCCACGATAAGTAATGCAACTTTAAATAGAAATCTCGTACCTTCAATATTTCCCAGTAATTCGCATAGTGTATGTTTATTGATGGTCTGGAAAGTGATTCCAACAACGTGACAGACGAATTTACGAATGGAATCTAGAAAACCTTGAATTTTCGAAAATAAATCAGGCATAGAATATATACTAGCCCAAAACTGTTGGAAATTACAGCTTTCCAATAAGTCAGCTAAGTAAACAATTTGACTGATTGGAGGTTCTTTGCACTGTAATCGAAGATTGCGTTAGAAACTTTTCTTCGCCGTAATGCAAGTTTTCAAAATGAAATAATTTACCATTTGTTCGCTCAGCAGACATTTACAAAGCGCGAAATCAGTGTGCGGTAGGTTGGTCAACGCTTTGAGTAATATTTGGCTGGTAATATCGATGTTGTACTGTTGATTGAACTGGTATAATTTCAACACAGCTATGTTGGCTTCTAAATCGTAGGCATTTTCGAGAGATTGTACTTCAACATATCTTTCCAAAGTTGGCAAATTAACAGGATTATACCTTGAATTTGAAATTAATTAAATTAGTTATGAACGTAACGGAAACTTGACAGCTATAAATATGACAGAAAAATTAAGCATAGGAATGAAAATGTTAGATGTATCAATTTACCTTTCGATTCCGTTAAGGAACTGAGCAACATTTTGACGCATAGATTCGGCCATGGTTGTATTGAATCAGATGTAACAATTTTCTATAGAATAAAAGACGTAATTAATTATTATAAAATCATTAAATAACAAAAAATATGCCAAATTTAATCAAAGAAATTTAATTCTTATTTCCAATTTTATTTCGGCGAGCTACGTTGATTTCTTTTTTAGCTTTCTAGATTTATTTATCATCATGAATCATTTTGTTTGTTTCTTCTCTATTATAATTCTAGTTTTTAAATTCTTTGTTACGTTTACGTTAATTACGTTTTTATTTTTGATTTTGAATATTTCGTTTTATTCAATTGCACAAAATTTAATTAAATATTATGGTATATTTTAATTAAATATATAAAATATTATTTGAAGATTAGCCAAAGAAAAATAAGGAATTTGTCATTTCATTTTCGATTAAAATGTACATCGTTTGAGTAGCGTTTGAATTTGACTGTTTTACAGTGTTGCCATTTCATAGATTTAAAATGATCGAAATGAAAAATTCTTAAATTCAAAAGTTTGATAACTTCATTAGTTTTTTAATTTCAAAAGTTCAAAATAATTGCAGAAAATTGACAATTATACAATTTTATTTTGTTTATAATGATGATATTAATTATATCGCATAAATTAGAATGCACTTTTCGTCTCAATTGAGAAGATGCTCAGAATAAATTCATGGTAACGTTAACATTGTAAAAGAAATAATTTGTACACGTTTTGATTTGAACCTAAACAAGTGTCATCATAACATAGTTTGATTACGTTAGTGATTGTACTGGAGAACCGGAATTCTTGAATTTATTTTCGGAGTATTGATCAACTTGTATAATCATAAAACCATCTTAAATGAAGTTCTTCGGGAATAATCACTTCAGCCACGCATTTTCAGATTATCGCATTCTAAAATGATAATTTGAACGCAATTTAAACCTGTGAATCTGTGATACCAATTTATTCGATCACTTCGTAGTACGTATTCTTGAATTAATATTCTTAATTATTATAATACAGTCTTATTGTTGAAAATTATTATTACAGTATAATGGCACTACTTTCACTGCGATTGAGATTGATTCAGTTCAAAAGGAATAAAACACTGAAAATATTCACTGGTTGTGTGATACTAGCGTTTCTTCTACTCTTGTTGTACTCCAAATCTCAAAATGTCAATACATTCCTTGAAAATCCACGCAGTTCCATGTTACGTACAGCTGTAAGTAAACTACGTAAATTTGCAATTCACCTACTGCGACGTATCACTTATACGGTTTCTTTAGATGGTTGTATTCACCGATCGAAACGGTAATTTCGAACCGCCTCCGGAACCAGAAAGAAAGGGACCGGGTGAAGGTGGAAAGCCTCATCGAGTCTCTAGTAATCGAGAAAATGACGCTGTGCGTACCATGAACGAATATGGCATGAATATGGCTTGCTCCGATGAGATCTCTTTTGAAAGATCCATACCTGATTTACGAATGGAAGAGTATGTTGATATCATCCATTATTTGGATATGAATTGAACGAAGTAGTAAGTTGCTTTAATTTACAGATGCAAACATTGGGATTACCCCACCGATTTACCCAGAACCAGCGTTATCATTGTTTTCCATAATGAAGGTTGGAGTTCTTTACTTCGAACTGTACATAGTGTTTTGAAACGAACGCCACCGCAATTCTTAGAAGAAATTTTATTAGTCGATGATTTTAGCAATAAAGGTGAATTATGCGACTTTTTTTATGCATCACTGCGAACCGAAAATAATATTTTGCGTAAATTTTTGTAGATCATTTAAAAGCACCATTGGAAGATTACATCGCTAGATTCGACGGTAAAGTGAGACTTTTAAGGAATAAAGAACGAGAAGGTTTAATTAATACTCGTTCAAGAGGAGCAAGCGAAGCAACAGGAGAAGTCATCCTCTTTCTGGATGCTCACTGCGAAGTTGGATATAATTGGTTACCTCCTTTAGTCGCTCCTATTTATAAAGACAGGTAAATAATGCATTAAAATAATATTTGAACCATTTTACATAACGATATTTTTAATTGGTCGCAGATCTACCATGACAGTGCCGGTAATCGACGGTATAGATCACGACACCTGGGAGTACCGTGCCGTATACGAAGCTGGTCATCATTTCCGAGGTATTTTCGAATGGGGAATGTTATACAAAGAGAACGAACTCCCACAACAAGAGAGGAAGAAACGAGTTCACGATAGCGAACCTTACGAGTAAGTTGACGGATAATTGAGGTCAAACATTGTATTCGTGTTCATGTAGCGTTTTATTTTAATGTCTTAATTATCGCCAGTCGATTTTAACGAGTTGTCCTTTTATAGTTCGCCGACTCATGCCGGAGGTTTGTTTGCCATCGATAGGAAATACTTTTTGGAGATCGGCGGCTACGATCCAGGTCTTTTAGTTTGGGGTGGAGAGAATTTTGAACTCTCGTTCAAAGTATGTACAAAAAACATGCGCCGTACCTTTATTTATTATGATTACGTTTTATTTGTTTACGTATTTAGATATGGCAATGTGGTGGTAGTATCAAATGGGTTCCGTGTTCTAGAGTCGGACACGTGTATCGTGGATTTATGCCGTATAGTTTCGGCAAATTAGCCGATCGGGTTAAAGGACCTTTGATTTTGAATGTGAGTAAATTGGCGATATTTGTGTTTCATTTTTTGATAAATTATCTGCTGTGGAATTTTGGTCATTGACTTATTATGTCGTCATTATTGAGTAAATAATGCTAGTTTAAGAACCACTGCTAATCGAAGGTCTAAAACGCTACAATTTTCGTTTCCGTTCGGTTCAGGTTATGTTCAGGTTCGATGATTTTGAGTTCCCTAAGCTCTTTTTCGTCGCTGATAACATCGTTGCGTTTCAATTCTAATTTTTAAAATTTTATAATTTCATTTTTCTCATGTATCGTCGATTGTTGCTTTTTTAACGTTTTATAGTTTGCTAATTAATTGTTTTTATTGTTTTAAGGGTCATTAACATTTTCGTGTGTTAATTTATCGTTACTTTTATGGCATTCGATAAGTTTTTTCTTTTATTTATTTTTTCTGAATTTCTTCCATTAAAAATATCGAGTTGCAAAAGTTGAAAAATTGCTCTCGTTATTTTGGGGAAAAAATGAAAAGATCGTGATTCAAACTAAATTTTCTTCATTTTTATTGAATTTTAAAAAATTTATTTCAATTATGGATTTGAAAAATATTAGAAAAAAAATTCTATTTTTTTTTTAATTTATACGTATCACCGTAATCCTTCATTTTTTTATGATTTATTAACCATGACGAAATAATTTCACAGAATTACAAACGAGTGATCGAAGTATGGTTCGACGATAAATTCAAAGAATATTTCTACACCAGAGAGCCTCTAGCTAGATACTTGAACATAGGCGACATTAGCCAACAATTGGCTTTGAAGGAACGATTACAATGTAAAAGTTTCCAATGGTTTATGGATAACGTAGCCTACGACGTGTACTCGAAATTCCCCGAATTACCTCCAAATGTTAATTGGGGAGAGGTACGTTGACTCATCCAATTTTTTACCAATTGATTCCAAATAATAATATTTTTTCTACAGATTCGTAACGTAGCTACTGATAAATGCATGGATACCATGGGAGCCGCTGCTCCGGCTATAGTCGGCATAGGTTTATGTCACGGCCATGGAGTAAACCAGGTAAAATGAATTATAATTTAATCGTTAATTTGGAGAAATATGCGATAACCTAATTTCCTTTTCGACAGTTATTCCGTCTAAATGCCAAAGGTCAGCTTGGAAATGGAGAACGATGCGTGGAAGCTGATAAGCAAGGCATTAAATTGGCATTTTGCAGATTAGGTACTGTCGAAGGACCTTGGCAGTATGATCCCGTAAGTTTAAGGTGTCCATTTGTTTCGGCAAACGAATTAAAATAATTTACGGTTTTTTTTTATTTCGTTGCAGAATCATTTAACCGTTTTACATTCCGGTCAACGTAAATGTTTGGCTGTTCATCCTCAAACGCAGCATTTAATGTTATTACATTGCGACCCAATAAATACCTATCAGCAATGGATATTTAAAGAAATCGTACCCAAATGGAAGTAATCGACTGTATTACTCTGTTGAAGTGTATTACCATTAAAAAAAACTTGGCTAACACGAGTCTACGGCCTCGCGAACAATTCAATTGATCAAAAATCTCGATACGCTTAGCTCATCACAATTTCCTGTACTAATTAGGCGAATAATTATCAAAACGTTAACGTGTGTTCTATGTATATGTTATGAATCTTTAACGATGTGATATATATAAGTGTGTATATGTATGTATTTTTTCATTTATTTTTATAAATTTTGTTAATCGATTGAGTACGATGTGATTAAGGTACTTAATTTTTACAAATAGCCATTTAATTTGTTTAGTTTTTTTCTATCTTGTGCGGTTTGTTACCTAATTAAAGTTATGTCCGTTGTACAAGTATTGCAAATTGTTATTATTTTTAAAGGACAATAAATTTTATGTAAGTTAGTGTTACGACTCCGTAGGGAAGCTTGTGCTGTATTCGATTGTGATCTTTCATTCGGAAAGCTTTATACGATTTAGCGTTACGCTATTTTTTAATTTATGGTTTATTTGAACCCTGGATGGATTTTTTTTGTATTCGTGATTATATCTACTTAATAGTAATCGATGTCGCCGAGCAATTGTTACACTGTTTGTATGTTTTCATTTAATGAATATTTATTTGTATTGTGTTTTATTTTCAAATAAAATTGAGGGTTTAATAGAAAACTGAGGTTGAAAAGTTCACTAAACGGAGAGTTGATATGGTTACGATGCGTAGCCTCATTTTTTGAATTATTTGTCAATCCACTTTAGCAGATTTCAAGCATATAAAAAGCTCTAACAAGGGAACTACTTGAGGTGTCCGGCTCGGATTTGAACGGGAGTTGGGATTTTTGAAAAGAGCATGTCAAAAAAACCCCAAAACCAAAATTTCAGCTGCCCAAGTTGACTTTTCGATTTTTGGCGAATTTTTGAATTTTGAAAATTACGAAATTTTGATTAAAA